>VCAZ01000096.1:397493-423817 GCA_005784505.1 Bagarius yarrelli | reverse complement strand
CTTAATTCTTTATGGTTTTAATCTTTTTTTTCTGGCTTTTTCATAAACCTTTTCCTTCTCTTTTCTTAAATATTTTCCCTCTCAATTCTAGTACCTTGCATTGACAAAAAAGTTGTAACTATATATTTTATTTTATTTTCTTAAATCTTTTCTGTTTTTTATCCTTTTCTTTCTTTCTTTTGTCTCTTATTTTTTTCATGTTACCATGGCCGAGCCCCTTACCTGGAGCTATCTAAATGCTACCTAAATAGAAACTCGTGGATTAACTCTCCGCGGGTCTGCCTGCCGAGAAGTCTGTGATGTCACTTTAGGTTTTTATTTTTATTGACAACAGAGAGGGCCCCCTTAAGACTCGGGCCGGTAGTGAGCGTTCTAAAAGTCATTTTAAATATGTAATTTGATCACTTTATAAGTCCTGCTTTATAATATCAAGCAATTTTACTGTTGTTTTAAAAAATTAATTTATATTTAAATTTGTTGATGTTAAAAAAGATTGTTTGTTTTTAAATTCAAAGTTATAATTGCTTGATCATTCGTTAGAGCATAAATGGTGTCTTCCTGAAGCGATCTAAGTTTTTTTAAAATGTCTTTTTTATAATGAATCAAGTTCAGCTGATGATGCATTCATGTTGAGCTTAATAGTGACTTGGAAGATAAATTAATAAAAAAATCCACAAATATTAACCCTATTGTTATTGTTTTTATTTGTTTTAATAATTCAATTGCATGTTTATTTTTTATTCATCTGTTGTCACTGACACTGATACTGATCTTAGTACGGCAGGGAACCGAAAGCCCTCTAAACCAGGATCTAGAATAGATTTAGGTTAGTGTGTTAGTTGATTTAAAGTCACGGCTTCGCCAATGAAATTCCATTTTAAAATCTTTTTTAAAAAAGAAAATTCTATCAGAGCCAATAGTCTATAAAATGTCCTGAATTTATCCACAGGATTCGTCCCTCTCGTCCTGCATACTATCTCAGTACGATCTCAGACATACTGCAATGCTGAATACACCGACCTGGCCATTATCATGATTCGACTTCAGAATGAAAATCCAGACACAACAGTTCAGTTTCAGTGCTTGGGTTGGACTGTACAATACATTAACAGCTGGCGCTGGTCTATGGGTAATGAACCACTGGGAAGTTTTAGAATGTGGATAAATGGTGAACCTGACAATGGCGGTGGACGTCAGGAGTGTGTTTCATTTAGTTCTTCTGGATGGTTTGATGTGAGATGTACCAGACTATACCCCTTCATTTGTTTTGATGGTAAATATCTACACATTGCTCCTATTTGTCAGAATAGAATGTTGTTTTATAATAAATATTCTAAACTGTGGGACCTAAAATGTCAGTAATATTTATCAGAAGAACTGGGAACACATTTCAGTCTTATCGTTATAAACTTTGACATTTCAGGCAGTTGAAAAACTCTTTCAGTTCATTCAGGTCTAAATGTGGGCCGTGTTCCTGCTGTTCTCTGCTGTTGGTGATTCTTTAACAGTTTATGGTTGTAATCTGTATTTCTTTTACTTTTGGAAGTATTATTATTGTCTAAATACTGAAATTTTATTGTGTTTTTATTCTCACAGACAGGGACACTGGTAATCAGAGGTACATTCATATTTCTGATACACTGACATGGTCTAATGCTCGGGTTTAGAGACAGCATCACACAGACTTGGCCAGTGTGAGAGATTCAACTGAATCATTAGCTATAAAGGGAATGACCTCTGTAGTGATCTGTTTAGAGATTCCTGGAAGTGGACAGACCAAACCAATTTCTCTACCCTCAGCTGGATGATTGGACAACCCAATAATAAACTGGGGAATAAAAACTGTGGTTATTTAAATAACAGTCTGGTTGCTGATGCAGTGTGCTCAGACATCATGCCTTTCTTCTGTTACGCAGGTGAGAGTTTCAATCAGTCTTACATTTAAACAAGTTCAGAATGTTATAATAATTTTGTGTTGTTGTTGTTTATGTTTTCTTATTAGACATCACACGAGAACAGATTGTAAGAGTAAAGGTCCAGACCAGTGAGAACGTGAATGATCCTGCAATGAAGGCAGCCATCTTAGATCAGGTCAGTCTCATCATTCAGAATTTATTAAACTCTGAGCTATAAAAACTCTTCTGTGATCAGATTCTGGTTACAGGAAAGTCTCCATCATGTGTTATTTAATAATAAACGTTTTATTCTGTTCTTCAGATTAATAAGTAACTGGAGGAAAAGGGGATGACGGGGAACATCACACTGAAATGGAAAAAACAGTCAGATAGTAAAGGTTTTCACAAAGAGGAAATAAGAAACACTACAGTAGAAAATAAAACTTGTTACTACTAAGTTATTTACAAGCAATTTATAAGTATATGCTGAGTTTGGGCTAACTGTTTAGCTTTATTTAGCTTAAGTTATATTTACATTAGTATAAGTTAAAACTTATAAGGAATTAATATTAATAGCTGTTTTTAGATTTTATTAAAAAAAATAATTTTATCTATCTAAAAGTTAATAAAACACATCTGGCTTTCTTTTAAATGCCACATGATATAAACTGTAATTATGGAACTAAAGTATGTGAGCTTTAAAGAGAATCTCATTATTATTCTTATTAACAGTTATTCTATTATTTTATAGGTTGTGTTGTATAATACTTTAGCTATTAATTTATTTATTCATTTGTCTATATTTCTGTGTATCACTTCATTATTTTTCAAATTATTTGAATTTTTTTTAATTATTTTTTTACTGCTTCTGTGTCCATTATTATTGTAAAAATCATATTTGTTCTCTGTACAAGTTCGATTATTCCATCCATCCATCCATCCATCCATCCATCCATCCATCCATCCATCCATTTTCTGCCGCTTATCTGGAGCCAAGTCGTGGGGGAAGCAGTCTAAGAAGGGACGTTCAGACTTCCCTCCCCAGGCACCTCCCCCAGTTCTTCCAGGTAAACGCTGAGGCATTTCCAGGCCAGTCAGGAAACAAAGTCTCTTCAACGTGTCCTGGTTCTTCCCCGGGGTCTCCTCCCAATGAAACATGTGGAATCCGAGTTCTGTGTGGAGTTTGCATGTTCTCCCCGTGCTTGCATGGGTTTACTCCGGGTTTTCCAGTTTTCTTCCACAGTCCAAAAACATGTATGTTAGATTGATTGGTGATTCTAATTTGCCGATAGGAGTGAGTGTGTGTGGTCCTGTGATGGACTGGTGACCTGTCCAGGCTCCTGCCTTTCACCCTTCTAGAGATGGCTGGGATGGGCTCCAGCAGATCCCTGTGACCCCAAGTTAGGGAATAAGCGGGTGTAGAAGATGAATGAATGAATGAATAAATGAATAATAATATTTTACTAATTATTATTTTCAGTAAACCCCTCAATTTAGTTTGAACCCAAATTATCACCAGCAATACAGTACAGAGCACCTTTGATCGTTTTACCATCCACAGCTACATTTTCTACCAAATCTTTAAACTCCAATAAAAACTCAATGAGCAGGTAAATTAGCCACTAAAATATAGACTTCAACTACGTTATATAAAAAAAACCCTACATTTTTTTTGGCAGAGCCGACTGACAAAAGAATCCTGGTCCAGAATTAATTTCAGGTATTCTGGATTTTCAGGGAAAAACTGTTTGGACTTAAATTTTTTGCCATCACTTATACCACCACAATCATTTGACTCTGTATCACAAAAAAGCTCACAACTACAGCTCTAGCAGTAACGTAAAATGCCAATAAAAATTCGCTTTAAAAGCTGCATAAGTATGCAAAATGTCCGCACTAACACACCTTAAAAAAACAACGGGGTTCATTTGGGTGAACTCCTCAACGTCTATAGGGTTTTGCTGCAAAAACGAAACGTTATCATTTTCAGCTAACCTACAAGTAACTAGTCTTTTTGCAGCCTTTATGAGTTACAATAACTTACACCAAGTAACACGGGTCAAAATCAAAGTCAAAATCTTTTTAATTTAAAGAAAAAAAAACTTATAGGTTTTACTAGTTCTTCAGTCTGTGCTTCTCCAAATCAACACACAGGTAGAACGAGCACACGTTCACTAATTAATCTCGTTAGGATGGCTGCTTATGCAATAAACAGAAATCAACATTACAAACCGACACACACCTTCACATGCAGGTAGAATGGGCATGGACTCATTAACTATGTTTGCCAATATAGCTGCTCCCACAATGATTAGATAAGACAAAATCTTCACAAGGTGGTAAAATAGGCACGCACTCACTGATGAACCTGGGCAAGATAGCCGCTCCGGCAATAATCGGAAATCAAATTTACTGGCTAGTGATTGGACGAGGCAGAGCTTATACCAGGGGTCGGCAACACTCCAAGGGCCATTTCAGGCAGTTTTCTACATGAAAAAAACTTAAGGAGCCCAATCTAAAATAAAAAGAAGACTGCATATATCGTTTTTTACCTTTGTATTATGTATAAAAACTATTGTGTTAGGTATTTACAAAATTAACAAACTACTACAGTGAACATTTTGTCTGCATGCAACAAAAGATATTTTGGACAGGTGGAAAGACGAAAAAGAGAGATTTTTGCTGAAGAAGGATTAGAGCGGCCCAGTGGTCCACTGTAATAAAAAAAATTCTTGCTGTTTAAACCGAAGTTTGGGTCACTTTTTTGTTCATTCATAACATCACATGAGTGATGTTTGTTATATAGTTTGTTATGTAGTTGATATTTGTAGTTGATATTTATATCCGTATGTGGATCTGAAGATCGACAGAACTCCAAATGTTTATGTTTATGATACCAGATACATGATACCAGATTACTATAAAATAACTATATTCACTAAAAAGTTCATGATGCTCATGGCTTTAGATCAGGGGCCCAGTTACGTTTAACACTTAAGCTCCTTTGACAGCTAAGATTTTGAAAACATTACATATGTTGTTTTCTACCTTTTATGCTATGGATTTATTTTGTGTTGCATTACTACACTACTACAAAGAAAATGAAATTTTTTTGGCTGTGACATTTTAAACACTGGGATTAAAAACGCTAGGATAAATGACACTTTCTCATAAATTATGTATTTTGTTTTAATTCAGTTCAAGAAGCTTTATTGTCATTTAAATCATATATAGCAGATGCAGTACACAGTGAAATAAAAAAACGTTTCTCCATGATCCCATGGTGCTACACAAATCAACAAACAACAAAGAGCTACTGGACAGAACAAAACACAGAGCTAAATACTAAGAATAAATTGTCTCTGCAACATAAAGTGCATGTGTGCAAACTGGTGCAAACAGTGCAAGACAGTTAATACAGGAATTACACCAGACATTGCAAAAACAGACAATACAGAACAAAATATAATGCTGTAATTACATTCAATTTAAATAGCGCCGACCAGATTTCAAAAATGTGCAATTAGGAGAGGTAGGTGCAAGTAAACAAACAGCGAGGTATTTGTGAAATCAGCATTTAAAGTGACTGTGCTTAACAAAAATGTATTTTTGTGTTTCCATGTTGCTGTAAACATCTAATTGTGTTGAATGTGGGTGAGTGTGTGTTAGTTTTGGCAGGTCCTCACTTTGTTTTCACTCTAATGGCTTAGGTTTAGATGCCTTCTAAGCATTTTTTAGAGAAGTCCTCACTTCCATAGAAAAATAAGTTTTAATGACTCCTGCATACACACACTTTTTCACATAAACTCTGGTCAAAGGTCAAGGTCTTTATGTGGTATATCATGATCGTCTGGGAAGGCATTTATTAAATCTGGATAAAAATAGCCAATTGGACTCTCAAAATACTTTTAGGACCATAAATTAAGAATTTATTTGCTAATTATGACCAGTCGAAAACTCTATTGTCTAAAAAGGTACAATGATCAAATGCTGACACAAGGTCAAAGGTCAGTTCTACTGCAAATTCATGAGTACCCTTTAAAAACAGATAACTATAAGCCACATCCCACTGTAGTCATAGGTATTATGTAGTCTAGATATTATTTTAGTAGTATTACAAAAAAATAGTATTACAAAAACTAATTTATCTTGAATATTACAGTGATGATATAGTAAAACCAGAGGTAATTAAAAAATAAAAAAGCTGTTGATTATAATTGTCATTAGTATAATCAAAGTTACAATATTACTGAACTGAATAAATGGTAAATGTTCATAAAGGTATCATTAACAGAGATTACAGATGCATTAAATTATCAATTAACAAAAGTACAAGTCCAGGAAATTATTTGTTTTATACTTAAGCTCATTTAAACAGACTTCTGCAAAAACGGTCAGATAATATATTCATTGCTTTGTCTCTTTCATACGGGGTCGTATTCACTTTATTAAACATCTTTTAGACTTGAGCAAAAGTTGAGCAAAAGGACAAGTATAATGTAAGTATATTCAGACATTGTATTTCAGGTTTGTGCAAGGTACATGTAACCCAATGAAATGATTTTTTCACATTACCTGTTCTAGTAAGTCAGAGCGCGGGTCCAGCGGTCCACCTAAAGATACTGTACACCATTAAGGAAATCGGCAATAGAGCCTATACTTCATAAACACAACTGACATTTTAATTTATAGATTATAATTAGCAGTTACATAACCTAAAAGTTAATTCTGTACAGGTAAAAAAATATTAAATAATAGAAAATAAAACAGTGACCTATGGGTAGCTGGAGTGTTTCCTGTCTACACACAGTCCTATTTTCATAACAAATACATCAATAAATAAAAATAGCAAATAATGTCTGTGGCAGTTCACAAATTCAGACTTACTAATAATTGAATATATTTAAAAAAAAAATAGGTGTCTTTGGCTGTGTGCTGTGTGAGGAGAGTCTGAGTCTGGACCTTCGCTTAAACCCTGAGGTAACCCACTCACCCGTATCCCGAGAACAGGAAGCAGCCGAGAGAGAGACAGAGAGGAGTCAGGGGTAGCAGGGGGATTGCAAAACATAGGTGATCGAAATAATTAGGTGAGTCAGTCGTGTCTATACGTCTCCTTTAAAAAACATTATTATAACTAAATATCAGCCAATCACTGTGGACATAGTACATAGAACCCCTCACCTATCAGGCAATCACTGTGGGCTTAGTTTATAGAACTCCTTAACCATCAGCCAATAACAGTGGACTTAGTTCGTAGTTCCTTTATAAAAAATTTATGCACCAGTTTCAATTAAAAACTTTTAGCAGCAGAGGACATTTACTGCTGTTTGGAAGAACTTGTTGATAAGATTAAAGGTTTTGTGAATACGGCCTTATTACATAGGACATTATTATAAGGCCTATAGGACATTATTATAAGACATATAGGACATTATTATAAGATATATAGGCCATTATTATAAGACATATAGGACATTATTATAAGACATATAGGACATTATTATAAGACATATAGGACATTATTATAAGACATATAGGACATTATTACAAGACAAAAAATATTGGACATTCTTATAAGACATATTGAACATTATTATAAGGCATATAGGACATTATTATAAGATATATAGGACATTATTATAAGACATATAGACATAACATTATTATTATATAAGACATATAGGACATTATTATAAGACATATATAGGGCATTATTATATATAGGACATTATTATAAGACATTATTATAGACATTATTATATAGGACAATATTATAAGATATATATAGGGAAACATTATTATAAGACATATAGAACATTATTATAAGACATATAAACATTATTATAAGATATATAGGACATTATTATAGATATATAGAACATTATGATAAGACATATTGGGCATTATTATATAAGACATATAGGGCATTATTATAAGACATATAGGACATTATTATAAGATATATAGAACCAAAATTATTATAAGGACAAGATTATTATAAGACATATAGTACATTATAATAAAACATTTAAGGGCATTATTATAGGGCATATAGGACATTATTATAAGACATATAGAACATTATTATAAGACATATAGGACATTATATATAAGAGATATACGACATTATTATAAGATATATAGGGCATTATTATATAGACATATAGGACATTATTACATGTAAGACATAGGGCATATTATAAGACATTATTTTAAGACATATAGATATATAGACATTATATATAAGACATTATTATATAGAACATTATTATAAGACATTATTATAAATATATACGACATTATTATAAGATATACACATTATTATAAGATATCATTATAAACATATTTTAAGAAATATAGGAAATAAGGGCATTATTATAATACATAGGAATATAGGACATTATTATAAGATATATAGAACATTATTATAAGGCATTATAGACATATAGACATTATTATAAGACATATAGACATAAACATTATTACAAGACATATAGGGCATTATAATAAGAAGTTTATTATATAGGCCATTATTACAGATATATAGGGCATTATTTAAGATATATGTATAAGACATATAGGACATTATTATAAGATAGTATTATATAGGGCATTATTATAAGACATATAGGACATTATTATAAGATATATAGAACATTATTTTAATACATATAGGACATTATTATCAGATTACATAAAGAACATTATTGTAAGACATATAGGACACTATTATAGAAATATAGGGCATTATTATAAGACGTAGGACAATATTATAAGGCCTATAGGACATTATTATTATAAGACATATGATATAGGACATTATTATGAAATATATAGGACATTATTATAAGATTATAAGCCCATAGGACATTATTATAAGATATAGAGAGGGCATTATTATAAGTCATATAGGACATTATTATAAGACATATAGGGCATTATTATAATGTATATAGGACATTATTATATGATATATAGGACATTATTATAAGATAGCGTCATAGGTAGGAACATTATTATAAGGCCTATAGGACATTATTATAAAGACATAGCACAATATTATAAGGGCTATTATAGAACATTATTAAGACATAAGACATATATGACATTATTATAAGCAATATAGGGCATAATTATAGGTCATATTAGAGATTATTATAAGAAATATAGGGAATTTTATAAGGACATTACATGTAGAACATTATTATAAGACATATAGTAAGACATTATTAAGAGATTATAGACATATACATTATTATAAAATTATCTTAAGACATAGAGGACATTATTATATAGACATATAGGGATATACATTATTATAAGATATATAGGCATTATATTAGACATATAGGACATTATTATAAGAAATATAGGACATTATTATAGACATAAGGCCTATAGGGCATTATTATTAGGACATACAGAACATTATTATAAGACATATAGTACATTATTATAAGTCTTATAGGATATATACATTATTATAAGACATATAGGACATTATTATAAGATATATAGGGCATTATTACAAGACATATAGGACATTATATGAAAACATATAGGGCATTTTTTATAAGGCCAATAGAGAACATATAGGGAATTATTATAAGGCATAAGACATATAGAACATTATTATAAGATATATACGACATTATTATATAAGACATATAGAAACATTATATAAAGACATATATAAGGGACGACGAGACATTATTATAAATATTATAGAATATAGGGCATTATTATAAGGCATATAGGACATTATTGTAAGACATATTGCCTTATTATAAATTATAACACATTATTATAAGACCATATAGGATATTATTATAAGATATATATGGCATTTTCATAAGACATATAGAACATTATCATAAGATATATACAACATTATTGTAAGACATATAGGGCATTATTATGAGATATATAAGACTATAGGACATTATTATAAATAGACATTATATAGGACATTATATATATATAGCATATAGGACATTATTATAAGACATTATTATAGAATATTATAAGACATTATTATAAGAAATAATAGGGCATTGCATTATTATAAGACATAAGGGCATATAGGACTTTATTATTATAGGACATATAGATATATAGAACATTATTATAAGAGATATGGGACATTATTATAAGAAATATAGGACATTATTATAAGGCATACATGGCATTTATAAGGGTTTAAGACATATAAAACATTATTATAAGGACATTATATAGAAACATTATTATAAGACATATAGGGCATTATTATAAGGGCATTATTATAGGACATTATTATTAGACATATAGGACATTATTATAAAATATATAGATCATTATTACAAGGCCTATAGGACATTATTATAAGATATATAGGGCATTATTATAAGACATATTGAACATTATTATAAGACACATAGGACATTATTATAAGATATATGGGGCATTTTATAAGACATATAGAACATTTTTATAAGATATATACGACATTATTATAAGACATATAGGGTAGGACATTATTAAGAGATATATACGACATTGTTATAAGAGATATAGGGCATTATTATAAGACATATAGGGCAATTATTATAAGGCATTATTAGATAAGGGCCATATATAAGGACATTTATATTATATAGGGACATTATTATAAGATATATAAGACTATAGGGACATTATTATAAGACATATAGAACATTATTATTAAGACTTATAGGACATATTAAACAATATTATAAGACATATCGACATTATATACGGACATTATTATAAGACACTATAGATATAACATTATTATAAGACATATAGGACATTATATAACGACATATAGATACACATTATTATAAGACATAGACATTGACAATTATATAGACATATATATATAGACATATATTATAAGGACATATAGGACATTATTATAAGACATATAGGGCATATAGAATGTTATTATATAAGACAATATAGGGCATATATTATAAGGACATATAGGACATTATTAAGCATTATAAGGACATATTGAACACATTATATTATAAGACATATAGGACATTATTATAAGATATATATGGCATTTTCATAAGACATATAGAACATTATATAAGATATATACATGTATAACATTATATAGGGCATTATTAAGACATATAGGGCATTATTATCAGAGATACATACATTATTAGTAAGACATTATTATAAGAGATATAGGATACATTATGATAAGATATATAGGCCATTCATATTGAACATTATTATAAGACATATAGGACATTATTATAAGATATATAGGAACATAATTATAAGACATATAGGACATTATTATGAGATTAATATATAGGGCATTATTTTAAGACATATAGGACATTATTATAAGATATACTTATTTTTTAGAATATTATTAAAAGGCATATAGAACATTATTATAATTAGGACATATAGAATATCATTATAATATATACAGGGCATTATTTATAAGACATTATATAAGCATTATAGAAGACATTATTATAAGATAGCAATTATAAGACATTATTATAAGAGATATAGAAAGGACCATTATTATAAGAAATATATAGGACATTATTATAAGCATACATTATGGCATATTATAAGACATATAGTTATTTAAACATTATTATAAGGACAATTATTATATAGAAACATTATTATAAGACATATAGGACATTATTATAAGGGCTATAGGACATTATTATCATTATAAGGACATATAGGACATTATTATAAATATATAAGAAATATCATTATTACATTATTTATAAGGAACCATTATATATAGGACATTATTATAAGATATATAGGGCATTATTATAAGACATATTGAACATTATTATAAGATAAACATTATAGAAGTATAGAACATATTATAAAATATATAGGGGTTATTATATTCAATTGACATATAAAGCTGCTTTAAGACAATCATCATTGTGAGAAAAGCGCTATACAACTTGTTATAAAACATTGATTATTGGAATTGAATTATACGGCCTGTAGGGACATTAATTATAAGATATATAGAACATTATTAAGAATAAGACATATAGACATTATTATAAAATATATAGGGCGGCATTATTATACGCATTATTATAAGCCTGACATTATTATAGGGCATTATTATAAGACATATAGAACATTATTATAAGACATAGACATATAGGGCATTATTATAAGACGTATATAGGGCATTATTATGAGTATATAGGCATATAGGATATAGGACATTATTATAATATATATAGGACATTATTATAAGACATTATTATAAGACAAGGACATTATTATAAGGCATATTATAGGACATTATTATAAGACATATAGGACATTATTATAAGATATATAGGGAATTTTTACTGTAAGACATATTGGACATTATTATAAAACATATAGGGCATATTTATTATAAGGCCATATAGAACATTATTATAAGACATTATATGAGATATAGTATATACATTATTATAAGACATACATAGAACATTATTAGACAATTATTATAAGAGATATAGAATTATAGACATATAGGGCATTATTATAAGGCATATAGGACATTATTATAAGATATATAGGACATTATTATAAGACATTATATGAACATTATTATAAGATATACAGTAAATTATTATAAGGTATATAGGGCATTTTAATAAGACATATTGACCATTATTATAAGACACATAGGATATTATTATAAGATTCATAGGGCATTTTTTATAAGACTGCATATAGAACATTATCATGGAGATTTATACGACATTATTATAAGACATATAGGGCATTATTATCAGACATATAGGGCATTATTATAAGGCATATAGGACATTATTATAAGATATATAGGACATTATTATAAGACATATAGGTCATTATTATAAGACATATAAAACATTATTATAAGATATATACGACATTAGTCTAAGACATATAGGACATTATTATATGATATATAGAACATTATTAAGGCATTATAAAGACATATAGGACATTATTATTAGACATGTAGGACATTATTATAATAAATATAGTATTATGCATTATTATAAGACATATAGGACATTATTATAAGACATTATTATATATAGGGAAATATTATAAGAGATACTGGACATTATTATAAGACATTATTATAATAGGGCATTATTATAAGACATATAGGGCATTATTATAAGAACATATAGGACAATATTATAAGGCCTATAGGACATTATTATGAGACATATAGGGCATTATTATAAGATATATAGGCCATTATTATAAGACATATAGGACAATATTATAAATTATAGGCCCATAGGACATTATTATAAGACATATAAGGCATTATTATGAGACATATAGGGCATAGGCATTATTACAACACATATAGGACATTATTATAATAAATATAGGGCATTATTATAAGACATATAGGACATTATTGTAAGACATATAAGGGCATTATTATGAGACATATAGGGCATTATTACAACACATATAGGACATTATTATAATAAATATAGGGCATTATTATAAGACATATAGGACATTATTATAAGACATATAGAAAATTATTATGAGATACTGGACATTATTTATAAGACATATAGGGCATTATTTATAAGACATATAGGACAATATTATAAGGCCTATAGGATATTATTTATAAGACATATAAGGCATTATTATGAGACATATAGGGCATTATTACAAGACATATAGGACATTATTATATGATATATAGAACATTATTATAAGACATTAAAGGATATCATTATAAGACATATAGGACATTATTATAATAAATATAGGGCATTATTATAAGACATATAGGACATTATTATAAGACATATAAAACATTATTGTAAGAGATATTGGACATTATTTTAAGACATATAGGGCATTACTATAGGGCATACTATAAGCCATATAGGACATTATTCTAAGACGTATTACATGAACATTATTATAATAAATATAGGGCATTATTATGACATTATTATAAGACATATAGGACATTATTACAAGACATATAGAACATAATTATAAAATACATAGGGCATTATTATAAGGCCTATACGACATTATTATAAGACATATAAAACATTATTGTAAGAGATATTGGACATTATTTTAAGACATAAGACATATAGGGCATAGGGCATTATAAGACATATAGGGCATATTACTATATAAGCCATATAGGACATTATTCTAAGACATATTGATAAACATTATTATAATAAATATAGGGCATTATTATGAAGACATATAGGACATTATTACAAGACATATAGAACATTATTATAAAATACATAGGGCATTATTATAAGGCCTATACGACATTATTATAAGACATAAGGACATATAGGGCATTATTATAAGGCCTATAGGACATTATTATAAGACATATATTATAGGGCATTATTAGACATAAGACAGTTTTTATATAGAATTATTATAAACATTATTATAAGACATATATATAATAAACATTATTATAAGACTATATATATTATATATAACGCATTATATAAGGCATTATTATAGGCATTATTAAGACATATAAGATATATAGGACATATAGGACATTATTATAACGACAGAAATATAGGGAACATTATTATAAGACATTATAAGACATATAGGACATTATTATAAGATGAGACATATAGGGCATTACATTATAAGCCATATAGGACATTATTCTATAAGACATATTGAACATTATTATAATAAATATAGGGCATTATTATGAGACATATAGGACATTATTACAAGACATATAGAACATTATTATAAAATACATAGGGCATTATTATAAGGCCTATACGACATTATTATAAGACATATAGGGCATTATTATAAGGCCTATAGGACATTTATTATAAGATATATAGGGCATTATTATAAGGACATATAGAACATTATTATAAGACATATAAAACATTATTATAAGATATATACGACATTATTATAAGACACATATAGAACATTATTATATATAGACATATTTACGACATATAGGACATTATATATAACGACATTTTATATAGACAGATAGAACATTATTATAAGGACTTATTATATAGAACATTATAGATATAAGACATTATAGGACATATATTATTAAGACATATAGGGCATTATTATGAGACATATAGGCATTATATGAGATATATAGAACATTATTATTATAAGAAATATAGGGTATTATTTTAAGATATATAGGAAATTATTATAAGATATATATATAAGGAACATTATTATAAGACATATAGGGAACATTGATTATAAGAAGTATAGGGCATTATTATAAGGACATATAGGACATTATTATAAGCATATAGAACATATAGGGCATTATTATAAGACATATTGACTATAAACATTATTATAAGACATATAGGACATTATTATAAGCAATATAGGGCATTAATTATAGGTCATATATTGGGAGTTTATTATAAGAAATATAGGGAATTGTTATAAGACATGTAGAACATTATTATAAGACATATAACGACATTATTATAAAACATATAGGGCAATATTATGAGATATATACGACATTATTAATATTATGAGATATAGGACATTATTATAAGACATATAGGGCATTATTATCAGAACATACAGGGCATTATTATAAGGCATTATAGGACATCATTATAAAATATATAGGACATTATTATAAGGCATTATTATAGGACATTATTATAAGACATTATTATAAGACATATATAGAACCTTATTATAAGATATATACGACATTATTATGTATTATTATAAGACATATAGGGCGTTATTATATAAGACATATATAGACATATAGACATTTTATATAGACATATAGACATTATTATAATAAATATTATTATAAGATATATAGGACATTATTATAAGCATATTATAATATAGGAAACATTATTATAAGACATTATTATAAGACATTATTATATAGGGACATTTATTATAAGACATTATAGGACTATAAAACATATATTATAAATATATAGACATTATTATAAGAAATATAGGGAATTATTATAAGATATATAGGACATTATTTATAAGACATATAGGGAAATTATTATAAGATATATAGAAACATTATTATATACATAAGATATATAGACATACGGCATTATTATAAAACATATAGGACATTATTATAAGGCATCTTTTTTTCAAATCCTGGTTCAAGTTAAAAGTGCAAAGAACTAAATCAATTAAAATAACCCACCGGAGCACGCCACTACGCTTCACGTGCCCAATAGATCTGCCCTCCTCAGTGAAGCACCCACTGAGAAACCCTTGAAGGTACTCTGGTTCATTGAGGCACGGAAATTAGCTAGGCCTTTAGGGGCGCCAGCGGCGTGGTTAGATGTTTGCCAGGAGTGAAGGAGTTTTGCACGTGTAATAACATGCGAATTAGCTAGGCCTTTAGGCTTATATAGGCGCCAGCGGCATTGTTCTCTCTCTCTGGGTGGCCTTTCCCCTAAATTTTAGATGTTTGTTCTCTAACACCAGGCCAGATATACCACTGAGCTACTACATGATATAGCCAGAGCACCGGACATAGCAGATAATCTTGGGGCTGTAGGCCAGCACAGCACAGGTTTTCAAAGATAGTGGTTCATGCTGGTGCTAACGATATACGCCTTCGACAGTCGGAAACTAGTAACTAGTAATTTAAAGGTGTTTAAATTAGCGAAGGCGATGTCCGATGTCGTAGTATGCTCTGGCCCCATACCAATGCGACGTGGTGACATAGCTTACAGCAGGTTATGGTCACTGAACCGCTGGATGTCCAGGTGGTGCTCTGACAAACAGTGTGGGCTACATCGACAATTGGAAAAACTTTTGAGGGCAAAGCTGGCCTTTTAGGACGGGACGGGTGTCCATCCCACCCGGGAAGGAGCCGCTCTCCTGTCTTGTAACATAGCTCATAGTCTTAGAATAGGACTAGTTAATCGTTGACTACCCAGAGCCCAGGCCAAGCAGCAGACCAACAGGCTAATCCGACCGTCTGCTAGCTGCACAGAGTCGTCACTCAGGGTCCATAATATTGAGACTGTGTCTGTTCCCCGAGCTATACAATATAAATATAGAAAAACCCCAAAAGTTTGCTTTAGTAATTTAATTAATATAGATATCCGTAACTCAGAGAATACTGAACACACAGCCTGCACCTCTGATCTGAAGCTAGGATTGTTAAACATTAGATCTCTTACTTCTAAAGCGCTTATGGTTAATGAATTGATCTCAGATCTGGATTTTGACATTTTATGTTTAACAGAAACCTGGACTAAACCGGACGAGTATGTAGCATAAAATGAAGCTAGTCCTATAGCTTTTCAGCTACATACATCAGCCTCGCCCTAATGGTAGAGGTGGAGGCGTCGCAGTTATTTATAATAATAATCTAACTATCGTACCGAAACACGGACGAAATTTTAATTCATTTGAAGCTCTCTACAGTAACCTTACATCTGCAGAGACAAATAATAAAACAGAGCCAATCGATTTCTCTCTCTCTCATTTACAGACCCCCAGGTCCGTACTCTGAATTTCTTAGTGAATTTGCAGATTTTCTGTCTAACCTGGTTGTCTCCGCCGATAAAGCGTTAATTGCTGGAGACTTTAATATTCATTTTAAGAACTCAGACGACCCGCTGAGAACAGCATTTATGTCTCTACTCGACTCAGTGGGAGTAAATCAGTGTGTAATGGGACCCACTCATAAAGCTGGTCACACGTTAGATTTAATACTATCTCTCGGAAAAAGTACATAATTCCTGCTAACTTTTTTTTCACCCAAATGAGTCTGGTTCCTCCTCTCAAGGTTTCTTACTATTCCATTCCAGGGAGTTTTCTTCCTTGTCACCGTCACCCCCGGCTTGCTCATCAGGGACTTAGCTTTAACTGACTGATTTTTGTTTAATTTTCATCTTATCATTTCTTTGATTGTGTAAAGCTGCTTTGTGACAATGACCATTGTAAAAAGCGCTATACAAATAAAAAATTGAATTGAATTGAAATTGAATAAACTGCATATTCTTAACATCCTATTTTATAAACATCCTATTCCTTTGAACCGCCTATTTCTCTAAACTCCCTATTCTTCCAAACTCTGTCTATTCTTATAAACCACCTTTTCCTAAAAACAGTCTATTCATATAAACCGCCTTTTTTTCTATAAAACAGCCTATTCCTCTAAAAACACCTATTCTGCTAAACAGTCTATTACTATAAAACCTCCTAATCCTACAAACCGTCTATTACTACAAAAAAAAAAAAACCTATTCCTATAAACAGTTTATTCCAATAAAACCTCTTATACCTATAAACCACCTATTCCTAAAAACAACCGCCTATTCCTGAAAACCTAAGAGTCTAATAACAGGTCATTTACCACTTTAACCAGTTCTGTCTCTGTGCCATGGTGAGGCCTAAATCCCGATTTATACATCTACAGAGCTGACAGGGATCAAGGTCAGTATTTTTAATTCAGGGGTTGATAAATGCCAGTTTAAAAGAATTAGTTACATAACCAGTTAGAAGTGTTTACTATTTTTAGAACAAGTTTAATTACTTTTGGGATTATCTGATTAAAGGAACTGGATTGTTGTTTGTGTTTTACTGCTGATGAGTCATGTAAAGTCATGTTAAGTCTAGTTTATGTGTAACGATTCCACCCCCTGTCACATTATAAATAAACGGCACCTTAGGTTCTTAATTCATTCCGCCTCAGTGGAGTTTTGTTACAAAACATTCCACCACCGTAACGAACCCAAAAATTTGCCGTCTGCCTCACTTTCAAGCCTTCGCTACGACTTACCTCAGTGGAGTTTTGTTAATGATTTTATGTTTATTTTCTATGATACTAAATAAAAATCTAGGTTTATTATTATTTTTTTCTATGGGGTTGGAAAAATATGCAGATCCAGCAGCACTAAGAGCTTTTCTGAAATTCAGAGGTCTCTCTCAGGCTATTAGAAACACTGAGGTTCAAGGTGCATGTATACTTATTATACCATTATGCTAGGTTTTTCTCCCTAATAATTTTGGTTTAAAGGGAGCAACTTTATCGAAAGTGTAACGTAATGTTAAGTTAAGATATTTAGTAGCCCAGTCAATCTGTCTGGGGTCAGACATTGAACTAATAAATCTCGATAACTCTGGAAGATTATTGATAAAGCTTTCTGCGGTGTTTAATGTAAATGTACGTGTAACGTGTTAACATGGCAAAGTACTTACCCTATGATGAAGATTTTTAAAAAAAGAGGTAATGATCTGAAATAGTTCAGACTGTGGAATTATGACTATATTTTTTATATCCAATCCAAATGTTAATATTGTTGCTGAAGTAACTAAGTGGGACATGACAGTCAATTATTATTTAAAGGTAGGGTCTATAATCAATTACATATGATAAGGTGGCGTCTATAAGTCAATTATTATTTAAAGGTAGGGTCTATAATCAATTACATATGATAAGGTGGCATCTTTCTGTTCCACCAGTAAAAGATCTGGGTGTGATTTTAGACTCCAATCTCTCATTTAAAGCCCATGTCAACAATATTACCAGGATAGCGTTCTATCATCTCAGAAATATCGCTAAAATAAGAAATATATCTTATCTAAAATTAGTTCATGCATTTATCACATCCAGGGTGGATTACTGTAACGCTTTACTGTCTGGATGTTTAACTAGGTGCATTAAAAAACTTCAGTTAGTCCAGAACGCAGCAGCGATAGTCCTCACTAAAACTAAAAGATACGAGCACATCACATCGGTCTTATCCACACTGCATTGGCTTCTAGTGCCTTACGTTCCACCACGCCTACTTCGATCAAAAGATGCAGGCTGCCTGTCAGTACCGTGCATTATAAACTCTACAGCAGGGGGCGGAGCCTTTTCTTACAGAGCCCCAATGCTATGTTATAACCTCCCTATGTATGTTCGGGAATCAGACACAGTCTCAGTGTTTAAGTCCAGGTTAAAAATTTATTTATTTAATCAAGCATTTTGTATTGATTCCCCTTAGATAAAGGAGCAGATATGGGGAACTCATGTTTAGATGCTGTCTTCCCCTCTCTTATTGATCACGGTAATAATGATGACAGCGGCTGGTTGCTTAACATATCAGGGAGTCTTGCCTGCTAGTTAGTCTTGCCGGAGTTCATCCTTGCACTCTACATTACTCATTTAATCAATCCAAACCGTGTGATTACATGGTCACTTAACTGTTTTCCTTCTTTTTTGTCTTCATTTCCCTCTCTCTCTCTCTCTCTCTCTCTCACCATATGCTACAATGGAGCTGCCGGTGATCCAGACCCCATCTCCACCCCGGATCTGTTGGACCCTTCCCTGTGACCTGCTCCAGTGGATGATACATCACCAGGGTGCCCAAGGATGTGATAGGCCGGTGTTTCCTCCACTTCTATGGGGGCAGGCGGTGCTGCTGGTCATGGGTCTGGGTTTTGCAATCTGACATGGGCACTCTCCCAGAGCTGTGTGTTGCACTGCATCCAGTTTTCTACCGCTGGCACAGAAGAAGGCTCCCCTGACCAGGGAAGTGTTTTGGTTGATAGCCAAAAACACACTGGAATGGGGTGAGGCCTGTAGAGGAGTTTTTGGGTATATTCCGGCCAAAGGTAGGAATTCGCTCCACCGAGATTGTTCTCTGAAGCAGTAGCAGTAGGATCGCAGATACTTCCCCAGTTTCTAATTTAGACGTTCCACTTGGCTATTGGATTGGGGGTGGTAACCAGAAGTCAGAGTAACGTTAATATCTAACTGCTTACAGAACTTTGCCCAGAGCCAAGAGGTAAATTAAGGTCCTCTGTCGGGGACAAAATCATCTGGGATGCCAAAGTTCCTGAGTGGCGAATGTGGCCAATATGGGACCAAGGACAATATACAGATTGAGAATGGGCTTTGTCCACTCCTCTTGCACGGGTGGATCATGTTGATGGGAAAGGGCGTGGGCTTTACAGTTTTTGCTTCCTGGCTGGTAGATAACAGAGAATCTAAACCGGGTAAAGAAAAGAGCCTGCTACTTTAGGTATTTTCTCAGGACATGCAGCACTGAGAAAAGTCTCACCTGCAGCTGACGTTGGCATTCCTGTGCTTGGAACTTGAAACACGGAACAGGAAACACGCAACCACATAACCAAAATAATGCAGAGCAAAGTAGGGACGTCGAAACATAGAATTTTTACTAACATAAATCAACATGGAAACTAAAAACACCTAAGAACAGTGTCTAAACAAAGACGTGAAATCAAAACACAAAACCGCAAGTCTTTTGAAACATAAAAAACGGTACTTTTACCGCCATCTAGCGGTTTCAACGGAGGACTTATTATTTTAAGGTGGCGTCAATAAGTCAATTATTATTGTAAGTTGGCATCTATAAGTCACTTATTATTTTAGGGGAGGTAAATAAGTCAATTATTTTTATAAGGTGGCGTCTGTAGGTCAATTATTATTATAAAGTGGCGTCTATAAGTCACTTATTATAAGGTGGCGTCTATACGTCACCTTATATTTATAAGGTGGCATCTATAAGTCACTTTTATTATAAGTTGGCATCTATAAGTCAACTTATAATATTGTAAGGCTGAAAATGATCACTTCTGCTTTCCTGCCCCAAAATTATAATAGGTAATATAAGGGGCATTTGGCATTCCTGAAGGCACAGATATGCTAATAGCGATCAAGGCATTTAGGACAACATCCGTGTACATTGGGGGTCTGCAAAATTTATAATTTATACACAGACTTTTTTCTAAACCACAAAACCTCCAGTAACCACACATATTAGCCACATTATGGGCAGGTTAATATACCTGGATTAAGTTTCGCAAGACAACTGTGAGGAAAACGTCAGAGAAAAAATCATTTTGCGATGAATGACTTAATTAAATAAAGTAGGACAGTTCAAAATCATAATCATAGTCAAAGACTATGATTTTGAAAGAAGTCGGTACACAGTAATCCAATATAAGCCAAATAAACAGATACAAAACAAACACAGAAAACAAAGCCAGGAACAGAACATAGATTGAAATCATGAAACCTTGGGTCCAATATGTCTCGTGTTCTGACCCATGATCTCTTATCATTAAATAAAACTTGCCTAATGGTCAGGAAGTGCCTAGAGACAAAAAGTTATTATCTCAGACACCTGGGCTGCCTGACTTGATCTTTTCAAAATGTTATTGTCTTTGTTATCAATTTTGCCAGTTTATATATTATTATATTAGAACCTAGATTTAACATTTTATAAATTTGTAATTTAACAGGGAGTAATGTGATAGCTAAGAAACAAGATTTCTCTGTGAAATACACATTTTTCAGCTTTAACAAACAGTCTGTGCTCTTGGAGACTAATACAGTACGCCCATGCTGTATATGCTGAGAGAGAAAATATGAATAGATGCGGATCTCTTAAATGTCATTAATAAAAATTAAAAAAAAAAACCTGAGTTGGATGAAGACATAAAAGGGAAGACGAAGGCGGTGACTAGTGCCTCGTTAATGTAATTCTCCATGGCTTGGCTTTCAGGCTGGGATAGAGGATATACCCGGCTTCTGGGGGGACAGCATTAGAAAGTAGCTCAATGGGGCAGTCCCCAGGTTTATGAGGATATAATTCTAAGGTTTCGGTCTTGCTGAATGCTTCAATGAAGTCATGATACTCCTTGAGAACTTTCTCTCTCTCTGTCTAGGAGATAGTGGGGTTGTGCGTCTGTAACTAAGGAAACCCCAGGATGATGGGATTTTGACGAAATAAGTGGTCACTGAGAGACACATAGCAGATGAAAAGTGCATAGAAAATAACTTTCTGGCGGGGCGAGGCGTGGCTTTCTTTGGGCATGTGGCACTGAAATGGTTGGGGCCCCCACAGTAGAAACACAGCCTAGCTTGCAGTCTGCGCTGACACTTCTGGGGGGTTAGCTTGGTAAACCCCGCCTGCACAGGTTCTGAATCATCATGAATCTTTGCCATTGTGGTGCACAGAGCTCGTGTCGTGGCTCCATGCTGCACATGAAAGCTATTGTGCAGTAAATTGTCCAGCCGCACCGCCATGGTGACATATTGAGAGAACAACCCAGAGTCATCACGACAGGCAAGTTCAGCTTGAAGGCCTGTGTTCAAACCATCTTTAAATACACACTTAAGTGCCACCTCATTCCATCCACTTTTACAGCCATTGTACAAAACTGAATAGCATAGTTTTAAGTAGTTCACCCTGGTGAGACACTGGTTTGAGATATCTAGGCCCCCGCTGGATACTTAAACACTTTGCAAAGCTACGACATAAAGTAATCCATCCAACCTACCCTATCTCTGAGTTGAGGGAACTGCACACAACTCTAGAGGGTTCCATTTGCAGGTTGTAGAATCTGGTGAATGTATTGGGAGTAGCCCAACCTTCAGCTCTACATATGTCTGCTAGTAAGGCCCTGTTTCCTGGGGCTGATGTGGCAGCCAACCCCCTGGTGGAGTGTGCTCTCACCCCCAATGGGCAGGGTAAACCCCTTTTATGAAGTGCATCCACCACACCGTTGAGGCTGCCAGGAATATGAGTGGCATGCATAGACTTGAGCCTGTGCTGGCTCCACAGCAGGAGAAGGTAGGCCAGCTCCGACATTCACAGAGAGCATTCACCACCCTGTTGGTTGATGTATGCAATTGCAGTATGCAATTGCCCAGCAGCTGCTTGCCCATTGTACACGGCGCCCCAGCCCACGGTAGACCCATTTGTCGTAATGACGACACAACTGGACACCTGTTCCATGGGCACACGTAACCATAAGAATGCTATCCCTCCAAGGACTGAGGGTTCAGCAAAGTAGCCCAATGCTGGAGTGATTTCATGTGCATCTGACCTAGTGGGACCACCATGGCTGAAGATGCTAAATGCCCTGGGAGCCTCAAAAATACAAAACATACAACAAAAAAACAGAACTGTCTTTATTTCTCTAAGACACTTATAAAAAGATCAATTTTGTCCAATATAATTCAATTCAGTTTTATTTGTATAGCGCTTTTTACAATAGTGATTGTCACAAAGCAGCTTTACACAATTGAAGAAATCAGTTCGTCCCTGATGAGCAAGCTGGGGGCGATGGTGGCAAGGAAAATCTCCCTGAGTTGAAAATAGGAAGAAACCTTGAGAGGAACCAGACTCAACAGAGAACCCATCCTCATTTCGGTGAAAAACAGGTAGCAGGAATTATGTGGTTACATTGTGTGTGTGTGAGCAACTTAAATCATTAGTCCTTAAAGAACAGCTGGAACATCTTTATGGCAGAGTGAGATGTCCTTGGTCGCCCTTGTAATGTATCATCCACTGGAGCAGGCCACAGGGAAGGGTCCAACAGGTTTGCAGCTCCATTGTGGCATATTTAACTCAACAGTTAGAGAGAGAGATAGAGAGAGAGAGAGGGAAAGGAAGACAAAAAAGAAGGAAAACAGTTGAGTGACAATGAAATCACACAGTTTGAATTAATTTAAAGAATAATGTAGAGTGCAAGGATGGACTCCGGCAAGAATAACAAGGTTATTCTAGGATCAGTTGAAGGCGTTTGAGTCAAAGATGAATGCTGTTTTTTACTGTAGCATATTACAGTGACTTTCAGCTTGTGTTTCACTTACAGCCAATGTTGATAGAAACACAGTTATCCGATCAGCCAATCGTGGCAGCACTGTGCATTTATATAGAATACTTAAACTGCTAATGGCTCTGGATTTACACACATAACAGTTTCTAAAGTTTGGAGATAAGGAGTTTTTCGAAACTGTGGTGCCTGAAAAAAGCTCATGGTGAACAACAGCAACAGACACTCAATTCAATTTTATTTGTTTTGCGCTTTTAACAAAAGTCATTTTCTTAAAGCAGCTATACACAGAATGCAGTAACAGTGGAAACCTTGAGATGAACCACATTCAATAGGAAACCAATTCTTCTTAAGTGGGTGACACCACATGCTATTGTTAATTATAGTTTAATGTAATCATCAAATGTAAATTATAGCCTTGGGCCAGTGGAGCAGAGTAAGTCCCAGTCCATCCTCAAAGCTCCCTGAAATTAAGAAAAGGAACAGGAAACTGGTCGCTGTGTAGTTTGGGACTCCAGTAAGACTTGCTTTGGCAGCATGACTAAAATAGAGAGTCAGAGGTTAACACAGACATGAGGGATCTCTGGTATATGAGCCGGCCCACCACACCACCATCAACAAACTCTCAAATGAGTGAACATTTAAGAGTGGAGAAATGACAGCATACAAATATCCCAGTTTACCAAACACTCTACAGTATCCATCATCACTCCAGTTCTGCTCCTTACCACACAGCGACCAGGTTCCTCCCCTTTACCCTATTTCAAGGAACTTTGTGGATAGAATGGGACTTACCCTGCTCCACTGGCCCAAGGCTACAGGCTGCAACCAATGACAACTGTTAACCTTGAGAAGTGTATGACATCAGTGACCAGCTACATTAGTAAGTGCACTGATGTTTCCAAAACTGTCAGGGCAAAAGACAAGACAGCCCTGAAAACAACAAGAGCCAAACTGTCCCGAGCCATTAGAGAGTCAAAGCACTCATACACCAAACAAATCCACAGCCACATCCAGGACAGCGGAGCCACTTGGTTCATGTGGCAGGGGAAAGTGACCAGGTGCTCTGTCTAACCACAGCTGACTTGAGGAGGACTTTAAGCAGAGTTAACCCAAAGAAGTCTGCTGGTCTGGACAACATCCCCGGCAGAGTGCTCAAGCACTGTGCAGAACAACTAGCAGATGTATTTACTGACATCTTAAACACTTCCCTGTGCACCGCTATTGTTCCCACGTGCCTCAATACCACTACTATCATCCCCGTGCTGAAGACGTTGACAGTCTTCTGCCACAATGACTACTGTCTAATCGTATTTACACCCATTGTGGTGAAGTGCTTCAAAAGGCTTGACATGAGGTACATTAAGACCCTGCTGCATTCCACACTGGACTTTTACAACATTTGGCAGACGCCCTTATCCAAAGCGACTTACATTTAAGTAATGCACAGCTCAAATCACATCGTTAGGTTCGCCGATGACATGACCATGGTGGGTCTCATCAGCAAGAGTGACTAGTCTGCGTAAAGCGAATGTTGACGGAGACTTTGTAGAGATTGTCAAGAGCACCTGGTCACTCAGCAAAAAAGCCCAGCAGCGCCTCTACTTCCTGCCTAGGCTGAGAAAAGCCTATCTCCACCCCCCATCCAGACCATATTACTGCCATCTGAAAAAAGGTGCTGTTGCATTTTGACCCTCACAACCCGAATGTGTAAGTTTCTTTCCTCAAGCCACCAGGCTTCTCAACACACTGAACTGAACTAAACTACCTCAACTGACACACACACACACACACACA
>VCAZ01000096.1:288147-395187 GCA_005784505.1 Bagarius yarrelli | reverse complement strand
TCTGAATAGAGTTATAGCAGAGCAGAGAACATCTGAATAGGGTTATAGCAGCACAGAGTGTATCTGAATAGGCTAATAGCAGAGAAGAGTGTGTGTGAATAGAGTTATAACAGAGCAAAGTACATCTGAATAGGGTTATAGCAGAGCAGAGTGCATATGAATAGAGTGATAGCAGAGAAGATTCTATCTGAACAGCATTTTAGCAAAGCAGAGTGCATCTGAATAGCGTTATAGCAGAGAAGAGTGCATCTAAATAGGGTTATAGCAAAGAATAGTGCATCTGAATAGGGTTATAGCAAAGAATAGTGCATCTGAATAGGGTTATAGCTTAGCAGAGTGCATCTGAATAGCGTTATAGCAGAGAAGAGTGCATCTGAATAGGGTTATAACAGAGCAGAGTGTGTCTGAATAGAGTTATAGCAGAGCAGAGTGCATCTGAATAGGGTTACAGCAGAGAAGAGTGCATCTGAATATGGTTATAGCAGAGAAGAGTGCATCTGAATAGGGTTATAGCAGAGCAGAGTGTGTCTGAATAGAGGTATAGCAGAGCAGAATGTATCTGAATAGAGTTATAGCAGAGCAGAGTGTTTTTTGTTCATGTATAAAACTGCCTGAAATGGCCCTTGGAGTGTTGCCGACCCCTGGTATAAGCTCTGCCTCGTCCAATCACTAGCCAGTAAATTTGATTTCCGATTATTGCCGGAGCGGCTATCTTGTCCAGGTTCATCAGTGAGTGCGTGCCTATTTTACCACCTTGTGAAGATTTTGTCTTTTCTAATCATTGTGGGAGCAGCTTTATTGGCAAACATAGTTAATGAGTCCATGCCCATTCTACCTGCATGTGAAGGTGTGTGTCGGTTTGTAATGTTGATTTCTGTTTATTGCAGGAACAGCCATCCTAACGAGATTCATTAGTGAACGTGTGCTCGTTCTACCTGTGTGTTGATTTGGAAAAGCACAGACTGAAGAACTAGTAAAACCTATAAGTTTAAAAAGATTTTGATTTTGATTTTGACCCGTGTTACTTGGTGTAAGTTATTGTAACTCATAAAGGCTGCAAAAAGACTAGTTACTTGTAGGTTAGCTGAAAATAATAACGTTTCCGGTTGTTTTTTTTAAGGTGTGTTAGTGCTGACTGTTAGTGGACATTTTGCATACTTATGCAGCTTCTAAAGCGAACTTGTATTGGCATTTTCCGTTACTGCTAGAGCTGTACTTGTGAGCTTTTTTGTGAGACAAATGATTGTTAGTATTATTTTAAAGTATTATTACTTTACATTACATTACACCTCTGATCATTAGATGGACTCTGTGGCCTTAGATTTCTGGCCATTTCACAAAACAAAATAGTGATTTGTGCATAAACTGTTGCCACAAAGTTTAAAACACCAACTGTACAAACAGACAATCACATGTCTTTGTAATCAGTAGCATTACAATTTTCCCTTTACTGGAAATAAGAAGTGTATAATGTCAACCCCTAATGACGTAAAATGTTTTCCAAGTTTGAATTTCGTAAGAATGATTGTCGTGACTCAATTCCCGTAAACACATTTGGGATGAACTGAAACACAGACTTCACCCCGAGCCCGAATCTCCTCAACTCCCCAAGCTCTCACTTCACAAATGCTTTCATAACTAAACAATGTAATAAATCCTCACTGCCAAACTTTAACATCTACTGGATGTTCAACAAGCACACAAATGTGTGATGGTCAGGTGTCCACAAACCTTTGACCATACAAGATGGATGGATAGATAGATAGATAGATAGATAGATAGATAGATAGATAGACAGATAAACATACAAAAAATTATTTAATAATTTCGGTAATAAATTTTAATTTAAGCCCTTCAGAAAGAGTTTTTCTTCTAAGTTCTTTCAAATTAGAAACCGGTAAGAAAATGGAACTTTTACATCAGTACTAATCAGTGTTATACAGTGTAATAATACACTTTATTTTGGTATTGCTGTAAGACATTTTCCAGAAATATTAATAAATAAATACACCCATATACAGGGTTATATACAAACCCATACACAGGGTTTTTTTTAAATAACAAAAGAAAAAATACGTACCAACTGCACAGAAGACCTCACAGAGTATCAAACACAACAAACAGACAGATAACTCCTCATGTTGGAGTCGAGCAGTGAAACACAGTCTAGCTCTTGTGATAAGTTCTGAATCAAATCAGGCCGATTTAAAAAGCCTTAAGCCTTGTGTTTTTTTATAATAATTAATTATTATAATAATTACTTATAATTATATCATCCGTACCAAGATAATATAGGCAGCACGCGAAACCTGCTACATCACCAACATTTGAATGGAATCATTTTTCTAGCATACAGAACTACTAACCTAGCTGTATCTACGCTACCTAATGCATGCTCATAACAGAGGTTGGTCTGGACTATTCAATTTAATTCAATTCAATTTTATTTGTATAGCGCTTTTTACAGTGGTCATTGTCACAAAGCAGCCATTCACAATCGAAGAAATTATAAGATGAAAATGAAACAGAAAACTCCCTGAGATGGAAATAGGAAGAAACCTTGAGAGGAACCAGACTCAACAGAGAACCCATCCTCATTTGGGTGAAAAAACACATTTATGTTATGTGGTTATGTGGTTACACTGTGTGTGTGTGAGCAACTTAAATCATTAGTCCTTGAAGAATAGCTGGAACATCTTTATGGCAGAGTGGAAATGTCCTCGGTCACCCTGGTGACATAATCATCAACTGGAGCAGGTCACAGGGAAGGGTCCGACAGGTCTGAGGTGGAGATGGAGGTGGGTCTGGATCACCGGCAGCACCGTTGTGGCATATGTAGCTCAACAGTGAGAGAGAGAGAGAGAGAGAGAGGGGAAGGAAGACAAAAAAAGACGGAAAACAGTTAAGTGACATTGTAATCACAGTGTATGGAGTGATTAACTGTATAATGTAGAAATGTGCAAGCATGGACTCCGGCAAGACTAACTAGGACAGCATAACTAAAAGGAGAACCAGAGAGAAACACAGACATGAGGGCTCCCTGATATGTTAAGCAACCGGCCGCTCTCATCATCAACACCGTGATCAATAAGAGTGGGGAAGACAGCATCTAAACATACCAGATCACCATAATACTCAACACCTATCAGTACTCCAGATCTGCTAAGGGGAATCAATACAAAATGCTTGATTAAATAAATAAGTTTTTAACCTGGACTTAAACACTGAGACTGTGGGGAGGCTCTACTGTGGGAGATTCATAGGGAGGCTATTCCATAGCTTTGGGGCTCTGTAAGAAAAGGCTCCGCCCCCTGCTGTAGTTTTTTATAATGCGTGGTACTGACAGGCAGCCTGCATCCTTTGATGGAAGTAGGCGTGGCGGAACGTAAGACACTAGAAGTTTACTTAAGTACTGCACAGCGCGAGACCATTTAGAGAGCTTTATAAGTTAAAAGTAGTATTTTAAAATCGATGCGGTGTTTCACTGGGAGCCAATGCAGTGTGTATAAGACCGGCGTGATGTGCTCATATCTTTTAGTTTTTAGTGAGGACTCTCGCTGCTGCGTTCTGGACTAACTGAAGTTTTATTAATGCAAACCTAGTTTGAACATCCAGACAGTAAAGCGTTACAGTAATCCAGCCTGGATGTGATAAACGCATGAACTCATTTTTTCGGCATCATTAAGTGACAAGATATTTCTTATTTTAGCAATATTTCTGAGATTATAGAATGCTATCCTGGTAATATTATCCACATGGGCTTCAAATGAGAGATTGGAGTCTAAAATCACACCCAGATCTTTTACTGTTGCACTGTCTAGGGTTAAGGTGTGATCAAGAAGCTTACTTTTAGCTACATGCGGTCCTAGAACCAGAACCTCAGTCTTATCAGGGTTAAGCAAGGGGAAATTGCTTAACATTGAATCTCTTATTTCTTTCACACATTGCTCAACTTTATTAAACTGGCCTAGATGAGACGTATAACTGTGTGCGTACAGCGTAACAGTAAAAACTGATATCATGTTTACAATTTATGTTTTCCAAAGGAAGCATGTAAAGAGAGAAAAGAAGTGGGCCTAAAACCGAGCCCTGTGGAAACATCATACTTTACATGGGAGCACGCAGAATAATCACCATTTAAATGTAAGAACTGATAGCGATCGGTTAAATAGGACCTGACCCATGCAAGAGCAGTTCCCCTAACCCTAACCCAAAAAATTTTATTTTATATCTAACTATGATCTAGTTTGGCTCTCTTTCCATGCCATTTGCATTCTAGTTTACAAGCGCTCTGTTTTTCAAGAACGTGTGTTTTTATTATACCAAGGAGCGAGTTTTTTATCTGTAATTATTTTTCTAACGTATAGCGGATTGCGGCATCTAGATATTCAGTCGCCTGCTTGAGTTCTGTTAGATCAGAGGGTGATCCACTATCATAAAAGACATATAATAGATAGATAGCTAATAAAGCTCTGAGCAGAAGTTGATGCAAGTGCATGTTAAAAGCGGTAGCGATACGCTTGAGTACATTATTAGTATGTCACATTTTAAACGATATAAGATTGGTGATCAGAAATAATTTAGCGCTGAGGAATTGTTACTATATTACTTATACTTATTCCAAAAGATAATATCCCATACATCAGCCTCTACCAGTCGGTAGCTGAATGCTGGAGGACTAGCTTCATTTAATGCTACATACTCATTTCGGTTTAGTCTAGGTTTTTGTTAAACACAAAATGTCAAAATCGTGATCCTTGATAATTTCATTAACCATAAGTGCTTTAGAAGTAAGAGATCTAATGTTTAACAATCCTAGCTTCAGATCAGAGGTGCAGGCTGTGTGTTCAGTATGTTCTGAATTATGGATATCTATATTAATTAAATTACTGAAGCAAACTTTTGGGGTTTTTCTGTATTTATATTGTTTAGCTCGGGGAACAGACACAGTCTCAATGTTATAAAACCCTGAGTGACGACTCTGTGCAGCTAGCAGACGGTCGGATTAGCCAGTTGGTCTGCTGCTTGGCCTGGGCTCTGGTAGTCAACGATTAACTAGTCCTATTCTATGACTATGTGCTATGTAACAAGTCAAAGGAGAGCGGCTCCTTTCCGAAGTGGGATAGACACGTCCCGTTCTAACAGGCCAGCTTTGCCCTCAAAAGTTCTCCAATTATCAATGTAGCCCACATTGTTTTCGGAGCACCACCTGGACATCCCAGCAGTTCAGTGACCATAACCTGCTGTAAGCTGGGCAAGCCAACAGTGTGTTTCAATATTCATTCTACTTAACTAAATGAAAAAAAGTTCTGTATTTCCAAAACACAATTGCTGAATATCCTATTCAAAAAACCCATCAATAGCATAATTAAAAGCTTAAAACCTCACCCAGCCTCAAGTAACTGCTAAGAATGTTATGGAACAAAAGAGCATTAGTCATTAAAACTGGTTTATTTATGATTATACCCTTAGGTGTGTAATTGTGCCACAAACTGCCTGGTTTGATCCACAAAGACTTTTGTACTACAATATTTTCAATGTATTTAAAGTAGTCTGTTTAAAAAAAACCGGACACTCTGGGTCAGTGGGGGACGTTTTATACAAAATAGACCCACACTCTGCGGGGGATGTTGTCCTGTCCAGCAGACGTTCATTGGGTTAACTTCACTTAAAGTTCTCCTCACATCAGCCATGGTCATTTGGAGGAGGGGTGGTCTTCCTCGCTGCCACGCTTGTTCTGCACCTCAAACCAGGCGTAGAAATCATTCAGCACATCTGGGAGGGAGGCGTCACTCTGTTACAAGCAGGTAAAGTTGTCTTGTAGTTAGTGATCGTCTGGATGAGCTGCCACATGCGCCGAAATCAGTATACATCATCATCTCACAATACCGTGCATGTGTCAGCAGTATACCTAAAAAGATACTATGAACAAGCTGCGTGTCCTAAACACTGATAATAGGAGAACATCGCCTCCAGGAGAACTGTCTACGTGGAAATATATATACATTTTTTTTTTGATAGCGTAAACTACAAATACAAATAAACATATAATATTAACACAATTTTTAAACCGATAAAGCGACTTTATCACTGATATATTGTTATAGAATAAAATGTGGGCTGTGTTGCAAAGCTGTAAATCACAACAGCCAGGTTTATTTTTTAGTGGCTTCGAGGTTTTAAAACAATGTGCCCTTTCCCCTAACGTTTCATACACTACAAAGCCTAATAAGTTGACTCAACTTATTTCATTTAAGTAAACTTATTCAGTCAATTCAATTGAGTAAAACTTGCACGTTTGTTTAACTTGGTGCAAATGCACTTAAAGTTTTACGTATACCTTACTTAACTACTAATGTACTTATACTATTAATTAAAACATCATTTGTCATTAATTTAGGGTAAACTGCAAGTAATTCTAAAGTTTTAATTTACATGAAATGGTTTTAAATTATAAAGTGCTCATTTTTGACTGAAAGCTTTGTGAATACCAAACAGTAATAAAAAGAGATTCCTGCTTATTTAATGCTTTTATTGATGAAATTTTACAATAATGACACTTCAGTAAATAAAGTCTACTACTATGTGTCCTTTTAGGTTCTTTTTAATTAACACCAAACCTGTGTGCATCACCTCATCACCACTAAATTCTTTTCCAATTATCCATTTCTCTCTTCTGGGAATTGTGAAAGAAACTTGCATTTACCTGCGTTTTATTGCATCAAATGCCATTTGATTTGACTGAAACATAACATAATCCTGGCTGAGACCAAGACAAATTAAATATCAGGTGGGCATAGAGTTAATTAATAACTTAATCAGTATCTAGTTGATCAAACATACAGAATACTCACTAAAACGTCTTGGTTACGTATGGTAACCCTCGTTCCCTGATGGAGTGACGACACTAGGGGTCACGTTTTGGGAGCCCAAATACCTTTGATCTAATTTGAAAAGGCCAATGAAATTGGACGAGCAGAATTTGCATAGCTGGTAACGCCCCGTACTTCCGGTATAAATAAGCCGCCGGCTGCGATACTGCTCATCGTTCTGTCCTGAGGAGCCGAAAGACGACTCCCCAGGAGCAGCCCAGCGCAGTGGCATGAGGGACACAACGTCGACGGTTCCCGTTCCCATCAGGGTTAACGAGGGTTACCACGTAACCGAGACATTCCCTTTCTGTCGCTCACTCCGACGTTGTGTCGAGTGACGACACTAGGGGTCCCTATCCAACACGCCACTGCTTCCGGGCTGCGTCAGGGGTCTACCGAAGGTGAGTGCCGACACAAGGGGGAGGGCTAACGTAGGCAAAATCCATAGCGTTAGCCTTTTTATAACACTACACCAAACCTTATATGTACATATCACGCTGGAAACCGTGTGCAGGGGCCCTACGGAGATCACATCGTGCCAGCTGGGAGGGGGGTAATATGTGAAGAATCACCCAAGCACTGACACAAGGCAGTACTACTTAGGAAAGGCCCCGGGGTGGGCTCTGCACCAGGGGGAGACAACCAGACCCAGGGGACTCAAGACCTAGAAAGCTTCCAGGGAGAGGGGAACACTGTGGCGGGAACACTTACCTCAGTGGAAAAACACACATGGGGCCGACAGAGGAGCCACTACATGTGGACTAACCTAGCTAAGGTTCCAGGAAGAACCACCTAGCTCTGGTCTCCCCAGGCTAGTCCCTCCGCTGGACTGGCTAGGGGGGCAGCTTGATGGAAGGATAAGAGGCTGGTCCTGCGTCAGGAACAGCCCCATACAGGACCCAAGTGGCGCAATCCTACCCCAGAGGGGAGGGGCGCCGGTGGCAAGCACTACACCCTACCCGTCCCCAGAATCTAGGGCACCGCACAAGACTCTGGAAGGTTGTAAAACCTAGCGAATCTGTTGGGAGTAGCCCCAACCTGCAGCTCTACATATGTCCGCTAATAAAGCCCCATTCACCAAGGGCTGATGTGGTGGTAACCCCCCGGGTGGAGTGAGCATTCACAGGGTAGGCCCCTGGTCTTGTAGGCCTCAAGGATCGCTTCCACTATCCAGTAGGAGATCCTTTGTCTGGAGACGGCGTCCCCTTTCCGCCTCCATAGTAGATGAAGGGCTGATCAGAGTGTCTAAATCAGAGTGCTCTGTGTGCGGTCCAGGTACGCCCTCAGGGCCCGTACTGGACACAACAAAGGCAGGTCGGGATTCCCCTGCTGAGGGGGAATAGCTTGCAAGGTCACCACCTGATCCCAAAAGGGAGTGGTGGGTACCTTGGGCACGTAGCCCGGCCTATGGTCTCAGGACAACGTGAGAGTCTGCCGGGCCAAATTCCAGGCACGTTCTGTTGACAGAGAAGGCGTGCAGGGCTCTAAGTTCTGCCGACTGCAAGGGCTTGAATGGGTCTCCCTGTAGTCCCTGAAGGACCACAGATAGATCCCAAGAGGGAACGAGGCGCGGTGCGGGAGGGCGCAACCTCCTGCAGCCTCTGAGGTAACCTGATCACCAGATCATGCCTCCTCCACCAATCTGCCCCCTATTGTGTTGTGAGATGGCAGCGACGTACACTTTGAGGGTAGAGGCAGAAAGAAAGGCGCTTATCCAGCCCTGCTTGCAGGAAGGAGAGAGAAACCGATCTGATGCCACATCTCCATGGGTCCCCCCCCCCCCTTCTTCCCCACAGGAGGGCACACCAATCGACAAAGATGCGCCACTTCAGGTGCGGAGATCTCTTAAGGTGTTCAGGGACCACAGAGGGTGACAGAGCAGGGGGGAACCACCCCGGCTGGGTGCCATAACGTGCCCCTGCCTGGGAGAAAGGTCTCTCCTCAAAATTGGCCAGGGGGCTGCTGCAGCAGGCCAGGATGTAACCAAGGGCTAAAGGACTGCCCCAGGAGCCTCCAAGAGGCTGGAATTGCTTTAAGGCCTCGGAGGGGCCACCGCTGGAGCTTTTGCGTTTGAGAGAGGCGCCTGGAACGCTCACACATCTCTGTTGACTGGGGACCTGGACCCCCCGCGGCTGTTGAGGTCACAGATTGAGCACCACAAAACCAGTGAGCCTGCCTACTCCACCTGATGCCACCGTGCAGTGTTGGGGACCCGCTCTAGGGAGAGCCGAGCCCTCATCACGACCCAAATCCCCCAAATGGATACAGAGAAAAGCGATACTCTGCACGGGGGAGAGTTTGCTCTAAGCGGTATCCGCCCGTTCTCCCCCAGTTGACCTGAAGCCCCCAAAAAGCTGGGCCCGCTCTAAGGTGACCAAATCCAAATGTGGAGCACCCTGTCCCTGTGCACAACCTCAACGTCTCGTGACGTGAGTGAGTTAGGATTAGCCAGTCGTCGAGATAATTGAGGATGCGTATGCCCGCCTCTCAGAGGGGGGCTAAGGCAGCCTCCGCGAGCTTCGTGAAGACACGCGGAGACAGGGACAGCCCAAAGGGGAGGACCTTGTACTGGTATGCACGACCTTCTAAGGCAAACCGCAGAAAGGGTCTGTGTCTTGGAAGGATCGAAACATGGAAGTACGCATCCTTCAGGTCTACAGCCACTCCAATTCTGGTGCCTTACACACGTTAAAATGCGTTTGAGTGTTAGCATCCTGAACGGGAAACCTGTGAAGAGCCCGGTTCAGCGACCCTCAAATCCAGGATCGGCCTGCTCCCTCCCCCCTTCTTGGGTACAATGAAATATAGGATCTGTAAAGCCCCTGTTTCTTCTTGGCCCGGGGGACAGGCTCGATTTCCAACCGCAGGACAGCAGCATTCTCGCCTCGGACTGAGGTAACCAGAATGCCCCTGAAACTTTGGCGGGCGCTGTTGAAGGAACCACACGAGAAACGGTTTTGACACCAGGAAAGAGTAGGTCTTTAATAACATGCGATACTAAAAACCTGAGGCAGACTGCAGAATGTCTCTCGAACAAAGTTTACATCGGGCTTATATAGACAATTCCCGCCCCCCCATTATACATACATTGTTCTCTCTCTCTGGGACACAGGAACTCATACCTCATGTGTGACAACCTGAACTTTGCCCTTCCCCTAAACTTAATTATCCCCATCTGTTTCCCATCCAGAACCCCCTTACATGGCAACCTATACATTCCACGGTTTCTCTAACACACATGAAAATACCACCATTATATACCACTGAATTTATACACAGGTTGATAAAATTCTACTACAGCGCCTGGCGAACTGAATCGCGTTAGCCAAGCTGAATGGTCCTGAGGAGCCCCTTGGGAGGCACCGGAGAGGCTCACCCAAGCCACTGGGAGGCACGGGAGAGGCTCACCCAAGGCCCCCATGGTACCTCACCAATGGCTGACCTCACCGAGACACATCCAGAGTACCCTGGTTGGGGTCGCTGTGGCTGGTTGGTGAAGATGTCGTGGTAGGAAGACGAAGCGTCCTTGCCACTGTGCAACTTCCCCACAGGACCTGGGGCCGGCACCACTGATGGACATGGGAGCCGACCAGGCTGAACCCTGTGCATCAAGTGGGCTGAGCATTCGCTCTTTGGAGGACCGACCGGCTGAGCAGGGAGCCCCAAACTCAGTCCAGTTCCAATGGAAGTTATCAGCAAGGAGGCACCCGGACTGACCGGGTGCCCCCTGCTGGAGGTTTGACCCAGTAGAGGAGAATATTGCTCTTTTTTTGACCAAGTGTTGGCCGCCTGCTGGCTGACAGGTGGCCGAGGTGAGATAGGGGCTCAACCCCGTCCCCCTCCCAAGGGAGCATCCAAAAAAACTGGTCCGCAACCTCCTCCCTGGGTCGCCCGTCTCAGCAACACTTCGAAGCCTTGCGAGGGTTCTTAGTGTCCTGACAACGAGCCTGCGATGCCACCTTCCTCCTGCGAGTAGCCTGGTGTGGATTGGCTTGGCTGTAGGTCCCGACTGCCTCGGTGCCGCTGCAGCTCTCGCAGGGGACTGTCTTCGGGATGGAGCAGACTGGGCCTGCTGGCAAGGGGAAGCGGTGCTTGCCCTTTTCCTTCGCCGAGGCAGGATGTGACTAATCGCCTCTGTCTGCTTCTTCACTGTGGAGAATTGCTGGGAGTATTCCTCCACAGTGTCACCGAAGAGGCCAACCTGGTGACATGGGGGCATCAAGAAAGCGAACCTTCTCAGCCTCCCGCATCTCTGCCAGCTTAAGCCACAGGTGGCATTCCTGGACCACAAGTGTGGCCATCGCCCTTCCCAGAGCCTGCGCAGTGAAAAATTTACCTTAAAAATTACATAATCAAATTCAAATAATCAAAATCAAATTAAAATAAGTCAATATTTCTGGGATCTGGCCGTAGGTCACCGTTTATACTGTTCTTCAGGGTGGTTTCTGTAAGTTACAAGATTTATTTTTGTCAGGTTAGGGTTTATACCACCACTACGGCCTCTCCAGTGTGGGATTCGTTGTACAGCTTATATTCATGTCAGGGTAAACGTTTTATACTGTTCTCCAGTGGGGAATTCTGTTAGTTAGTACACCCCTAACGCTTTTATTCATGTCAGGTCAAAGCAACATTTATACCGTTCTTCAGTGTGTGGTTCTGTTAGTACAAATCTCTTATTTCTTTCAGGTCAACCGTTTATAACGTTTATCCAGTGTGTGGGTTCTGTTAGTATAGCTTTTTTTATCATGTCCAGGTCACCGTTTAAACCGTTCTCCTGTGTGGGTTCTGTTGTACAGCTTTTATTTCTTTTCACAGGTCACCCATTTATACCGTTCTCCAGTGTGGGATCTGTTGTACAGCTTTTTTTTATTTCTGTCAGGTCACCGTTTATGCCATTTTATTTCTTCAGTGTGGGTTCTTTTAGTACCGGCCAGCTTTAATTTCTGTCAGGTCACCGTTTATACCGGTTCTTCAGTGTGGGTTCTGTTATTAGTCGGTTTAACAGCTCTTATTTCTGTCTGTCAGGTCACCGGTCACCATTTATACCGTTTTCCAGTGTGGGTTCTGTTAGTACAGCTTTTATTTCTGTCAGGTCACCATTTATACCGTTCTCCACTGTGTGGGATCTGTTAGTACAGCTTTTATACGTTTCTGTCAGGTCACCGTTTATGCCATTCTTCCAGTGTGGGTTCTTTTAGTACCAAAGCTTTAATTTCTGTCAGGTCACCGTTTATACCGTTCTCCAGTGTGGGATTGGTTGTAGAGCTTTTATTCATATCAGGTCACCAGTTTATGTCGTTTTCCATGTGTGGGTTCTGTTTGTATAGCTTTTATTTCTGTCAGGTCACCGAGTGTACCGTTATCCAGTGTGGGTTTCTGTTAGTACAGCTTTTATTTTCTGTCAGGTCACCGAGTGTACCGTTATCCAGTGTGGGTTCTGTTGGTACAGCTCTTATTTCTGTCAGGTCACCGTTTATAGTGTTCTCTCCACCGTTTTCCAATGTGGGTTCTGTTAGTACAGCTTTTATTAATGTCAGGTCACCATTTATACCGTTCTCTAGTGTGGGGGTTCTGTTGTACAGCATTTATTTCTGTCAGGTCACGGTTTGTACCGTTCTCCATTTTGGGATCTGTTTTTATACCGTTAGTAATCTTTTATTTCTGTCAGGTCACCGTTTTTTCCCGAACGTTTTTTTTCAGTGTGGGTTCTGTTAGTACAGCTCTTTATTTTCTGTCAGGTCACCGTTTAGTAAACCTTTGTCCATATACAGCTTTTACCGTTTTCCATTATGTGGGTTCTGTTTAGTACAGCTTTTATTTAATGTCAGGTCACCATTTATACCGTTCTCCAGTGTGGGTTCTGTTGTACAGCATTTATTTCTGTCAGGTCACGTTTTATACCGTTTGTACCGTTCTCCAGTTTTGGGATTCTGTTAGTACAGCTTTTATTTCTGTCAGGTCACCGTTTATTACCGTTCTCCAGTGTGGGTTCTGTTAGTACAGCTCTTTATTTCTGTCAGGTCACCGTTTATACCGTTTTCCAGTTCTGTCATGTGGGTTCTGTTAGTACAGCTTTTATTTCAATGTCAGGTCACCATTTATACCGTTCTCCAGTGTGGGTTCTGTTAGTACAGCTTTTATTTCTGTCAGGTCACGGTTTGTACCGTTCTCCATTGGGTTGGGATCTGTTAGTACAGGTCTTTTATTTCTGTCAGGTCACCGTTTATACCCGTTCTCCATTGTGGGTTCTGTAGTACAGCTTGTATTTTAACAGCTTTTATTTCTGTCAGGTCACCGTTTATACCGTTCTCCAGTGTGGGTTTGGTTTGTACTGTTAGTACAGCTTTTATTTCTGTCAGGTTTTTATTTTCACTGTTCGTTTATACCGTTTTTTCCAGTGTGGGTTCTGTTAGTACAGCTCTTTTTCTTCATTTCTGTCAGGTCATTTTTATTCCGTTTATACCGTTCTCCAGTTGTGGGTTCTGTTAGTACAGCTTTTATTTATGTCAGGTCACCGTTTTATACCGTTCTCCAGTGTGGGATTTTTATTTCGTTGTACAGCTTTTATTTCATGTCAGGTCACCGTTTATACCGTTCTTTCCTTTTAGTGTGTAGTTTCTGTTTGGTACAGCTCTTATTTCTGTACAGCTTTCACTGTTTATACTGTTTTTTAGTGTCGGTTTCTGTTAGTACAGCTTTTATTTCTGTCAGGTCACTGTTTATTGGGACCATTTATCCGTTCTCCAGTTTTTGTTCTGTTTTTAGTACAGCTTTTATTTCTGTCAGGTCAGCACTTATTCCGTTCTCCATTGAGGGTTCTGTTTATACCGTTCTCCAGTGTGGGTTCTGTTGTACAGCTTTTATTTCTGTTCAGTGTGGGTTCAGTTTCACTGTTTATTGGGTTCTGTTACCGTTCTTTAGTGTGCGGTTCTGTTAGTACAGCTTTTATTTATGTCAGGTCACCGTGTTTTTATTCATACCATTCTCCTGTGTGGGTTCTGTTGTATAGCTTTTATTTCTGTCAGGTCACTGGTTTATACCCGTTCTCCAGAGTGGGATTCTGTTATACCTATCTTTTCTTTTCTGTCAGGTCACCGGTTTATACCCGTTCTCCAGTGTGGGATCTGTGTTTGTACAGCTTTTATTCATGTCAGGTCACCGGGTTTATATTCCCGTTCTCTCCAGTGTGGGTTCTGTTAGTACAGCTTTTATTTCTGTCATGTCCAGGTCACCGTTTATATACCGTTCTCCAGTGTGGGATCTGTGTTGTACAGCTTTTATTTCATGTCAGGTTCACCGTTTATACCGTTCTCCAGTGTGGGTTCTGTTAGTACAGCTTTTTTTTCTGTTATTTCTGTCAGGTCACCGTTTATACCGTTCCAGTTCCAGTGTGGGTTCTGTTAGTACAAGCTTTTATTTTTGTCAATGTCAGGTCACCGTTTATAAATACCGTTCTCCTAGTGTGGGTTCTGTTGTACAGCTTTTATTTCTGTCAGGTCAACCACCGTTTATACCGTTCTCCATTGTGGGTTTTTTTTGTTATCAGCTTTTATTTCTGTCAGGTCACCGTTTATACCGTTCTCCAGTGTGGGTTTCTGTTAGTACAGTGTGGGTTGCTTTTATTTCTGTCAGGTCAGCACTTTAATCCGTTCTCCATTGTGGGTTTTTTCTGTTTTTATACTGTTGTCCATTGTGGGTTGTGTTACTACAGCTTTTATTTATGTCAGGTCACCTTTTATACCGTTCTCCAGTGTGGGATTTGTTGTACAGCATGTCAGTTTCACCAGTTTATTTATGTTTATACTATTTCTTTAAATCTGGGTTCTGATGGTTGGCTTTTATTTCTGTCTAGGTCACCGTTTATACCGTTCTCCAGTGTGGGATTCTGTTTAGTACCAGCTTTTATTTCATGTCAGGTCACCGTTTTTACACCGTTTTATTCATAACCGTTCTCCAGTGTGGGTTCTGTTCTTAGTACAGCTTTTATTTTATGTCAGGTCACCGTTTATACCGTTCTTCCAGTGTGGGTTCTGTTAGTACAGCTCTTATTTCTGTCAGGTCACCGTTTATACCATTCTCCATTGTGCAGGTTCTGTTGTAGAGCTTTTATTTCTGTCAGGACACGGTTTATTTTTTGTCACTGTTCTCCAGAGTGCGGATATGGTTATACATCTTTTCTTTCTGTCAGGTCACGGTTTATCCCGTTTTCCAGTTGTGGGATTCTGTTGTACAGGTTTTATTCATGTCAGGTCATCGTTTATACCGTTCTCCATTTGGGTTCTGTTAGTTCAGCTTTTATTTCTTTCAGGTCACCATTTATACCGTTCTCCAGTGTGGGTTCTGTTGTACAGCTTTTATTTCTGTCAGGTCATCGTTTATGCCGTTCTTCAGTGTGGGTGTGTTAGGTCATTGTTTATACCGTTGTCTAGTGTGTGTTCTGTTAGTACAGCTTTTATTTATGTCAGGTCACTGTTTATACCATTCTCCAGTGTGGGATCTGTTGTACAGCTTTTATTCATGTCAGGTCACCGTTTATTAACCGTTCTACAGTGTGGGTTCTGTTAGTACAGCTTTTATTTCTGTCAGGTTACCGTTAATATACCGTTTCTCCAGTGTGGGTTCTGTTAGTACAGCTTTTATTAATGTCATTTCACCATTTATACCGTTCTCCCAGTGTGGGTTCTGTTGTACAGCTTTTATTTCTGTCAGGTCACGGTTTATACCGTTTCTCCATTTTGGGATCTGTTAGTAATCTTTTATTTCTGTCAGGTCACCGTTTATACCGTTCTCCATTGTGGGTTTTTTTGTTCAGCTTTTATTTCTGTCAGGTCACCGTTTATACCGTTCTCCAGTGTGGGTTCTGTTAGTACAGCTTTCATTTCTGTAAGGTCACCTTTATACCGTTGTCCATTGTGGGTTGTGTTTACTACAGCTTTTTATTATGTCAAGTCACCTTGTTATTATCCGTTCTCCAGTGTGGGATTTGTTGTACAGCTTTTATTCATGTCAGGTCACCGTCTATACCGTTCTCCAGTGTGGGATCTGTTGTACAGCTTTTATTTCATGTCAGGTCACGTTTTTATACCGTTCTCCAGTGTGGGTTTCTGTTAGTACAGCTTTTATTTCTGTCAGGTCATGGTTTATACTGTTCTCTAGTGTGGGTTCTGTTAGTAGAGCTTTTATTTCTGTCAGGTCACCGTTTATACCGTTCTTTAATGTGGTTTTTGTTAACACAACTGTTATTTCTGTCAGGTCATCGTTTTATACCGTTCTCCAGTGTGGGTTCTGTTAGTACTGCTTTTATTTTGTCAGATCACCATTTATACCGTTCTTTTTTTTTACAGCTTTTATTTCTGTCAGGTCAGCACTTATTCAGTTCTCCATTGTTTTTGTTCTGGGTTCTATTTATACCGTTCTCCTCTGTGGGTTCTGTTGTACAGCTTTTATTTCTGAAAGGTCACGGTTTATACTGTTCTCCAGTGTGAGGGATTTGTTAGAAAGCTTTTATGTCTGTCAGGTCATCGTTTATACCGTTCTCCAGTGTGGGTTCTGTTAGTACAGCTTTTATTTCTGTCAGGTCACTGTTTATTCCGCTGTCCATGGTGGGTTCTGTTACTACAGCTTTTATTTATGTCAGGTCACCTTTTATACCGTTCTCCAGTGTGGGATTTTTTGTCCAGCTTTTATTTCTCTCAGGTCACCGTTTATACCGTTCTCCAGTGTGGGTTATTTTAGTACAGCTTTTACTTCTGTCAGGTCAGCACTTATTCCGTTCTCCATTGTGGGTTCCGTTTATACCGTTCTCCAATGTGGGATTTGTTGTCCAGCTTTTATATCTGTAAGGGCACCGTTCATACCGTTCTCCAGTGTGGGTTCTGTTAGTACAGCTTTTATTTATGTCAGGTCACCGTTTATACCGTTCTCCATTGTGGGTTCTTCTTAGTACAGCTTTTATTTTTGTCAGGTCACCGTTTCTACCGTTCTCTATTCTGGGTTCTGTTTCTACCGTTCTCCAGTGTGGGTTCTGTTTATTCCGTTCTTCATTATGGGTTCTGTTGTACAGGTTTTATTTCTGTCAGGTCATCAGTTATACTGTTTGTCCATTTTGGGTTCTGTTAGTACAGCTTTATTTATGTCAGGTCACCGTTTATACTGTTCTTCAGTGTGGGATTGTTGCACAGCTTTTATTCATGTGTCAGGTCACCAGTTATTTATATAGGTTTCCAGTGTGGGTTATGTTGTACAGCTTTAATTTCCTGTTTGTCATTTTTATACTGTCATTTTCTGTTACCAGTTTATACAGGTCATTCTCCTGTTCCAGTGTGGATTATGTTGTACAGCTTTTATTTCTGTTTGGGCACGGTTTATACTTTTCTCCAGTGTGGGATCTGTTAGTACAGCTTTTATTTTCTGTCAGGTCACCGTTTTATACTGTTCCACAGTTTGGGTTTTGTTAGTACAGCTTTTTATTTCTGTTTGGGCACGGGTTTATATACTTTTCTCAGTGTGGGATCTGTTGTACAGCTTTCATTTATGTCAGGTCACCGTTTATATACTGTTCCACAGTTTGGGTTTTTTGTTAGTACAGCTTTTATTTCTTTCAGGTCATAGTTTATTACCGTTCTCTATTGTGGGTTCTGTTAGTAAGCTTTCATTTCTGTCAGGTCACCTTTTATACCGTTCTCCAATGTGGGTTTCTGTTGAACAAGCTTTCATTTCTGTCAGGTCACCGTTTATACCATTCTCCAGTGTGGGTTATGTTAGTTAGCTTTTATTTCTGTTAGGTCACCGTTTATACTGTTATCCAGTGTTTATTATGTCTGGTCACCGTTTATATCTGTTAGTACAGTACGTTTATTTATGTCTGGTCACCGTTTATACCGTTCTCCTGTGTGTGGGTTCTGTTAGTTAGCTTTTATTTCTGTTAGCGCACCGTTTATACCATGTTATCCAGTGTGGGTTTCTGTTAGTACAGCGCTTTATTTCTGTCAGGGCACGGTTTATACCGTTCTCCAGTTTGGATTCTGTTGTACAGCTTTTATTCATGTCAGCTCACCGTTTACAAACATCGGTTTCCAATGTGGGTTTTTTTTTGTACAGCTTTTATTTCTGTCAGTTCACTGTTTATACCGTTCTCCAGTCAGGTCACAATGGTTGGGTTCTGTTAGTACAGCTTTTATTTATGTCAGGTCACCATTTATACTGTTCTCAGGTTTGTACAGGTTTGGTACAGTTCTTTTGTATAGCTTTTATTTCTGTCAGGTCACCCATTTATACCATTCTTCCAGTGTGGGTTCTGTTAGTACAGCTTTTATTTCTGTCAGGTCATCTTTAATAAGTCTATAGTGATAATTTTTTTGAAGTCTAGCCTGATGAAGGCCGAGATAGGCCAAAACGTTGCAACAGATTTGTCAGTGGAAGGAAATTTAAGAGCTCGGATATCTATAAAAGATAAATTTTTGGAAACCTGGACATGCCAAACTATGTATGTCCATCTTATTTACTAAAAAAGGCAAAGGTACAACCAGATCCCAAAACCAGATAAATATATGGGAGCGTGGGGATGTGTCTGTGCTTGGTGACTGTAGTAGTAGGACCAGTGCATAACGTGGGCACCGGACGTCTTTGTGCCTGGGTCTCCAGCCCTGTCCTAACCCTAAACCCTAACGAGGACTGGGGCCCGCATGAGACGACTGGAGCCACGTTCATTCCCCTAACCTAATATCCAGCCAGTGCCACCTGCGGTCGCCGGGTTTTCGGTCCATCTTCATGACTCCCACTTACCTGGAATTTTCAAAAAGGGATAAACAATTAGATAAAGTAATTAAACTTACCTGGTTTGTTAACGACATCAACACCGGGTATTCACCTGGAAATTTAAAAAAACAATTAGAGGCCAAATAAATACTTACCTTGGTGATCACAGGTATCCACCTGTAGATAAACTCAAACTCGCCGAAACGCTGCCACGGGTATCCACCTTTAAAGAGAACCTTAAAGAGAAAAGGGCAAAAATACAAATATAAAGGTAAGACTTAAATTTAAGGGTTAAAAATACCTACCTGGGTGTTTTCACAGGTATCCACCTGTAGAAAAAAATTTACCTAAAGGTTTCACGGGTTTTCCACCTATGAATAAAAGGAAAAAATTAATTATTGACAGGAAAATAGGAAAAAAAAATTTACCTGACAGATCCACAGGTATTCACCTATGGCTTAAATTAAATTAATAAATAAATAAATTCCAATTAGAGCAATCCACCTTCAAAAATACAAAAAAGAGACAAAAGAGGGAAATTGAAAATTAATCTAAATTTCAGGGAGGGAGAATAAAATGATAAAAAAAAATTTAAATCAAATTTAATTAAGGCAAAAGAAAGCATTGGAATTCCCCTAGTGGAGGGAAAAAAAAGCCCCCTTTTTTGTGCCTCTACTCACCGAAAACTAGTTCAGGGGCGGAGCTGTGTGTGTGTGTGTGAAAACACAACCCCTAATATTGGTCCTTAGTTTCAGAGAGGATAGAGGAGAAAAAATTGGGGATCCAATGCTTTCTTCCACATAAATAAATATTATTTATATTATTTATTTGTTTATATTTTTTTTTGGGGGGGGGGGGGGGGTTGAGTATATTAAGGGAGAATGTTTTGAGGGAAATAAAATCTTCTCAGTTTGCAGTGACATTGCTGATATACAAAGCTCTTCAGGAATGGTTATTCAGGACAGTAGGGGGTGCCATAACAGAATGTAGGTGCCATAAATTTAATTAAAAAAAAAACAATGATGACTGGGGGGTGCCATATAGGAAAGATAAGAGAAAGGGGGGGTGCCATAAATAATAAGAAATAATGAAGAAAAAACAAAGAGAAGAAAAGGATGAACACGAAAGAAAAAAGCAAAAAAAGTGTCAAATGAACATACAGCAAAAAAGGCTGATGAAACAGGTGTAATGACACAAATGAGAGAGAAAAATATAAATTAAGAGCATACAGCAAATGTTAAATGCAGCTGAGGGAAACAATTCCCCTAACAAATTCCATTCCCCCCCCCCCCCCCCAAAATTAAGAAGAAAGCCCCTCCTTCCCTACTCCAATTAATCTCGATTAAAAAGTTTATAGTGACAAAAAGGTCATTCCCCTAACCTAACCCCAACCCTAACCCCTAACCCTAATCCTTAACCCAACCTTAGCACTTATCCCAACTCTAATTCCCAACCCTAATCTCATCCCTAACTCTAATCCCAACCCCAATCTTTAACATTAAACCCAACTCTACTCCTCAGCACAACCCCAATCCAAATCCCAACCCTAATCATATCCTTAACCCTAATTCTCTAATCCTCAACCTAACCCAGACCCCTAGCCACTAACCCTAATCCTCAACCTAACCCCTGATCCTAGTTTCTAACCCTAATCCCCTACCCTAACCCTAATTCCCTAATCCTCAACCCAACCCTACCCCAACCCAACCCTAATCCTATCTCCAACCCCAACCCTAACTCTAACCCCTAACTCTAACCTCTAACCCTAACCCAACCCTACCCTAAACCTAAACCTAAACCTAACCCACCAACCTTAACCTTACCCTTAACCCTGACCTTAGTCCCTAATCCCCAACCATTCCCTAACCATAAACCTATCTTTAGCCCCTAATCTTTAGCCAAGGCAATCTGACCCATGTCTGGGCCCTGAAACCTAACCCCAACATCCGTTGAAACAAAAGCCTACCAAAAAGGAGCAGATGGACACCCAACTTAAAACTAATGGTGCATGACTAGTATGTTATCCTCATAGCGTTTCTGGACATACTCAAAGCACAATGATAGCATGTATTGAAATAAAGGTCTGCCAGAGCTGTAGCAGTGCTTAACAGGCGCCGGCCCGTGCCTTTCCCTTGGTCCTCTATCTAACCTCACAGTCCATAAGACGGTGATGGGGGGGATCATTGTATCTTTCAAAACCTAACCTAGCCAGAGCCTTCCAAACCAAGCACACTATCAGACTCTAAATAATCTGACTAAATAAACTATACACACCTGTTCACCCTCGCACACCAGAAGGGGTTGTGGGAGGGATGGGTAGGTGAGCGGATAAAAGCCCAAACAGGCTGGGGAGATGCCCTGCTCAGTCCAGTGGCGTGTCTCCTTTATGTTTTTCTGCTCTCTATCATGTCCTTACCCGCAACCAATATAAAACAAGTAAATACACAAATAACCAAAGAACTAAACCACAACGGTAACTACTTTCTATAACCTAACCACAACAGGATTTCTTAATTACAATACACACCTGCCCACCCCTCGATATCAGAGACTGTGTGGGGGGGATGGGTAGGTGAGCGGATGAAAGCCCAAACAGGCTTTGGAGTTGCCCTGCTCAGTCTAGTGGCGCTTCTCCTTTCTGCTCCCTATCATATCCATACCTGTGGTCTACATAAAAACAAATCAATAGATTCAAATCGATAATCTTAAAATCTACCCTATTTCCTAACCTTAAAATCTTGATTGAATGCCTCTAAACCCCACCCCCATATCTTAAATTCCTAGAAGGAACCTGAACCCCTGCCCCAAAATCTTAACCCTATATTATATTATTGATCAAAATAATAAACTAACCATGGGTTTTGAACTTACCCTTACTCTTTTATTCTGAACATAATCACAGTTTTTTGATCTAGCCCCAGCCCAAATTATAGGCAGGGCAATAACTTTGTCTTGCCATCAAACTTTACAACTAGTTTTTAGCATTGACATGAGCCCTGGCATTAGCACAAACACCAGCTTTAGTACTAGCATTAGCCTGTCTTAAATAAACAAATAAATATAAATAATAAATAAATAAATAATAGTCTCAAATATGACTTTAATCCACACAGTGAAAATAAGCTCTTTTATTTATATAAAAAAGTAATTAACAATATTTAAAACTATTAATCATTATACACAAAACAAAAATTTTTAGGACTTAATCCAAAACTTTAATCTAATTTGGACTGCAATAACGCAATTAGTTTTGAATTAATAAACATCTAAAACCGTTTCTCCATTTTTACTACACTTTTAGGTACTAATTTCAACACCTGTAACTTAATTGGCCTAAAAAGTGTTGTAACAGGCCCCAAAGCATTCTGGGAGTAGGAAAATTGGAATGATTTTTTTACAAATATCTCCTTAACTGAACGTGATAGAGCAAAACGTTTTTTGAGCATAAGAGTAGATAACTTATTATACAAAATAAATAATCACATTAAGACCATAGAGTGGTTACCGTCAGTATGTTCAATGTGCCTTTTAATGACCCAAAACATTCAACCTGACAGGGGAATGTCTGTCTTTATGACAGTATCTTTCTCTGGGGTCTGCCCAGTAGAAGCTTGTTGGCCGGAATTGAGGCCATCTGCTGGGAAACAACAGTCTCCCACACACTTCCTGGAGCATCAGACTCTGTCCCGGTGGCTCTGGGAACCTTGCTGGTGTTAACAAGGAGCCGGGGTGGAGGGGTGAGTCAGGAGTTATTTCTAAAATAATGTCAATTCTAAACAATGTTATATTTAACTCGAATTTTAATCCTAGGCCCTAATATTCTGATGTTTTAAAACTTTTTTTTCTTATAAGAAAACCTCCTTTTGAATTTAATTGCTTCAAACAGCATGAACAAATGGAGCAAAAATAAAAAAAAATTATATAAACAAAAATGGCATAATAATAAGATACATAATCTTGTGTATATATATATATATATATATATATATATATATATCTTAAATATTTGGCATTAAAAATAAAGAAATAAAAGTATAAAAATATAATATAAAATTTTTTTCATTATAACAAATAACAATCATTTATTATATTAACAAATACTTTAAAAAAAAAAAAATTTAATTAATTAATCTTATAAACCAATTGGATGCAGGACACAAGCCGAGGAGTGATCAACCTATGGCTGGCCGCCTCAGAGGAGGTGTCTGGTGAATAAACAGTGAAAACATCCGACGATCCTAAGGTGTATGGTATATATATATATATATATATATATATAGTATATATATATATATATATTATATTATTTGCTTAACAGGCACCGGCCAGTGATCCTCTATCAGTGATCCCTCTGGAGTGTGATGGGGGGGGGTCATTGTATATTCAAAAAATCCTAACCCTAACCCAAACCTTACCCAAACCTTAATCGCTTACCTAAACTGCTAAACCCTAAACTGTAGTGTGTATATATATATATATATATATATATATATATATATATATATATATATATATATATATATTATATAAATAGGTATGTAAAAACCTAATCAATACTAATAACTAAAACAGGAACTAAACTAAACTAAATACGGTCATAAACCATACAAAATAAATAAATAAAATTAAATAAAAAAAAAAAAAAAAAATATATATATATATATATATATATATATATATATACAGTTTAGGGTTAGCAGTTTAGGTAAGCGATTAAGGTTGGGGTAAGGTTTGGGTTAGGGTTAGGATTTTTGAATATACAATCCATACAAAAATGGTATGATCACATAAAAGCACATTTGAGCTTCATACTGAACTTCATATAAAAGTAAAATAGAATACATTCACCGTCTCTGGGTACTGACAATGAGGCACAGGATATGCTTACTAAACCCAAATTGTGTGATAAACGGTTTCAAATAAATAAATATATAGATATATAGATAGATAAGAAAATAAATAAATAAACAAACTAATTAATTAACAAAAACAAATTTTTAACCCTAGTTCTTTATTCTAACCCTAACCTTAACCCCTAACCCTAATCCTAACCTTAGTCCTAACCCTAACCTTCGGTTTAACCCTAATCTTAGCCCCTAATCCTAAATTATTCTCTAATCTTTACCTCAGTCCCAACCCTAACCGTAACTCTAATCCTGGATTTAAGCCCTAACCCTAACCTTAGTCCTAATCCTAAATTTATATCTAAACCTAACCCTAACCCTTACATTAACCTTAACTTAGTCCCTAATCCCCAACCATTTCCCAACCCTAACCCTATCTTTAGCCAAGGCAATCTGACCCATGTCTAGGCCCCGAACCCTAACCCCAACATCCATTGAAACAAAATGGTGCATGACTAGTCTGTTATCCTCATAGCATTTCTGGACATACTCAAAGCACAATGATAGCATCTATTGAAATAAAGTTCTGCCAGAACCTTAGTCCTAACCCTAAACTTAACTCTAGGACTAACCCTAATCTTAGTCCCTAATCTTAACCTTTAACCCCTAACCTCAGTCCTAACCCTAAACCCTTAGGCCTAACCCTAAACCATACCCTCTAGCCCTCAAACTAACCTTCATCTCACCCTGCTCCTATACACGTTCGATGCAAAAATAACAGCATTTTTCAAGAAAAAGTTCTGCCAGAGCTGTAGCGTTGCTTAACAGGCCAGTGCCTGCCAGTGCCATCACCTTGATCCTTGATCCTTGATCCGGGGGGTCATTGTATATTCAAAAATCCTAACCCTAACCCAAACCTTACCCCAACCTTAACCACTTACCTAAACCGCTAACCCTAAACCCCTAACCTTTACCCCACCCTAAAGCTAACCTTAACCTACCTAACCTAACTAAAACTGCTAACCTTAACCCTAAACTCTAACTGCTAACCTTAACCTCAAACCACTAGCCTTAAACCCCTAACCCTAAAAGCCTAACCGCTAACCTTAACCCCAACCCTAAAACCTAACCCCTAACCCCAAACCTTAACTGCTAACGTTAACCCTAAACCCCAACCATTAACCCTAAATCCAACTGCTAACCTTAACCCCTAACCCCAAATTTTAACTACTAAACCTTAACCTTAAACCCATACCGCTAACCTTAATCCCAACCCTAACCGGCCCATACCTCATGCCCAACTCATAGGAATTTATTTTATTAATTTTATTTATTTATTTTATTTCATTTTAGTGTATTTTTAGGTATGTATATTCTTATGTTTGTGTGTATGTACGTATGTACACGTAGGTGTATATCGTTTTTTGTGTTATTTAGGTATTTTTGTTTTATTAACTGTTATTATAATTTTTGTATTATTAATGTTTTAATTTTTATGATTTAATTAATTTAATTTTCATTAATTTATTTTACTTATTTATTCATTTGTCTATTCATTTTATTTCCTTTATATTTATTTATTGATTTATATTTGGGTCAGATTTCTTAAATTCAAATTCAATATATTAAAAAAAAAAAAAAAAAAAAGCCCCTTCAACATACTGGAAAAAAACCACTTATTGGCTGAAGGCTGGCTGTTTTTTAAAATCTCAGAATGCAACAATTCCCATTTGTCCATTCAAATTTGAGCCCATCCCCTTTTGCTACAAAGGGGGCAGAGAACACTGAATCTTTTCCGCTGCTTTCAGCTCGACAAGAGACACATTCAAACCTCATTCTCGTCCGTTAATACTATTCTTTTAACCCCATTCTTTTATTTATTTTTTTTAAAAACTTTATTTCTTCAAAACAGCTTATTTCTGAACTAACCAGAGCAAGCCTACCTGAGGAAGGTTCTAAGGGAACTGAAACATTGCAAGAGCTTGTTCAATTTTCATTTTTCACAAATTTTATTTATAAAACACTATTTTATTTTATTTTGCTTTATTTTCAGTATTTCATTTATTTTAAACTCAAGCAACTGCTTGGTTCAATTTCATTTATTTTTTTCAATCTCTTAGAGAGAAATTTAGTTCAAAAGAAAAACACAATAAAGTTTATTCTTTATTTCCTTCCACAAACAATTTTTTTTATTTCAACAGAATAAAAAAATGAAACATAAAAAATGGCACTGCAAAATAGAGATGGCTGGACGGGTAGTTACCTGTAGGCATAGGGGTGTCATTCAGGGTGTTGTTCCCGTCCATGCACCGTCCCTACAACAGTACAGTTTACAAGGGAAAAGAGGATTCTCTTATGCAGATTTTACAATGGCACAAAAACCAAATCAACCACCTGCATATAGAGAGCTCTCCCCTGAGATATTTTGAAGGCCACAAAGAGGGCACCTTTACCTTTCTAAACAGAGGTTTTTTGAAAACCAACTTTTTGAAACAGGTTCATTTTGGACCTGTTTCTATGAGTTCTCCTCAGCAGCAAATAAAACACAGCCAATTCAAAAAAAGAACACAGCAAAGTTAACCACAACATCAGATCCGTATTTTTGTCACAAAAACAACAAACATATTCAAAATAAATTAAACTTTTACCCACAAAAATAACGAGTCAGCATCGCGGAAAGACATCTCCCGACAACACAACACTTTGGAAGGCAATGGCAAAAAATTGGGCCTATGTCATAATATTAATAATTAAAAACCATTATTAGGACACACTATGGAAGAAACGGCCATTGCAGTATTCTTCCCCATATGATGGTATAGCTGCAGCACATCCTTTATTCATTTGTAAGGCTTTTACAATGGATTGTCACAAAGCAGCTTTACAACAATTGGACATTAATACAAAATGTCCCTGATGATGCAAGCCGGGGGCGACGGTGGCAAGGAAAACTAGATGGAAATAAAGAAACCTTGAGAGGAACGAGACCCATTCATTTGGGTGAAAAACAGCAGATTATGTGGTTACATTGTGTGTGTGTGAAACTTAAATCATTACTTAAAGAGCTGGAATGTCTTTATAGCGGAGTGTCTCCTTGGTCATGGTGCATGGTGATGTATCTACCCGGAGCAGGTCACAGTAACATGTGGTCTGGAGGGCGCCGTTTGTGGCATGGCATATGAATCACCGGAGTGATTAAGTGATAGGTAGATAAAGCCGTAGCTTTGGAGGAGGGAAAACATGAATAATTAAGGCAAGCTGTAAGGAACCAGAGGGAAACACAGCATATGGCTCCCTGAGAAAGCAGGGATCAATAAGGACATCAAGCCCCCTGAGTCCCCAGATGCTCCTTTATCTAAGGGGAATTACAAAATGCTGATATAATGTACGCTGGACTTAAACACTGAGACTGTGTCTGATTCCCGAACATACATAGGGAGGCTATTCCGTAGCTTTGGGGCTCTGTAAGAAAAGGCTCCGCCCCCTGCTGTATCCGGTTTGATCGAAGTAGGCGTGGCGGAACATAAGACACTAGAAGTTCGCTTAGGTACTGCGGCGTGAGACCATTTAGAGCTTTATAAGTTAAAAGTAGTATTTTAAAATCAATGCAGTATCTCACTGAGAGCCAATGCAGTGTGGATAAGATGTGGTGTGGTGTGATGTGCTCATATCTTTTAGTTTTAGTAAGGACTCTCGCTACTGCGTTCTGAACTAACTGAAGTTTATTAATGCACCTAGTTGAACATCCAGACAGTAAAGTGTTACAGTAGTCCAGCCTGGATGTGATAAACGCATGAACCTTTTCGGCATCATTAAGTGACAAGATATTTCTTATTTTAGCGATATTTCTGAGATGATAAAACGCTATCCTGCTAATATTGTCCACATGGGCTTTAAATGAGAGATTGGAGTCTAAAATCACACCCAGATCTTTTACTGTTGCACTTGGTGAAACAGAAAGACTGTCTAGGGTTAAGGTGTTATCAGGAAGCTTACTTTTAGCTACCTGTGGTCCTAGAACCAGAACCTCCGTCTTGTCAGGGTGAAGCAAGAGGAAATTGCATAACATCCAATCCCTTATTTCCTTCACACATTGCTCAATTTTATAAAACTGGCCTTTCGCATCAGGCCTGGATGAGACATATAACTGTGTGTCATCAACGTAACAGTGGAAACTGATATCATGCTTACGAATTATGTTTCCCAGAGGCAGCATGTAAAGAGAGAAAAGAAGTGGGCCTAAAACCGAGCCCTGTGGAAGACCATACTTTACAAGGAAGCACGCAGAATAATCACCATTTAAATCAACAAACTGGAAGCGATCTGTTAAATAGGACCTGAGCCACGCAAGAGCCGTTCCTTTAATTCCTACTGATTTTTCTAATCCGTGAAGAAGAATATTGTGATCTATGGTGTCGAAAGCCGCACTAAGGTCAAGTAATATAAGCAACGAGACACAGCCTTGATCGGATGCCAGTAAGAGGTCATTTGCTACTTTGAGCAGTGCTGTCTCTATGCTGTGATGAGGCCTGAATCCTGATTGATAAAGTTCGTGTATGAACATAACTGCTGCGCTACTACCTTCTCTAGGATTTTGGAGATAAACGGAAGGTTAGATATCGGCCTGTAGTTCGACAGCTCATTGTGGTCGAGGTCAGGTTTCTTAATTAAAGATTTAATAACTGCTAATTTAAAAGATTTCAGAACATACCCGCTGCTGAGTAAAGAGTTAACTATTTTCAACAGGGGTTCTGATACTGCTGGTACTATCTGCTTAGGAAAGTGTGTTGGTATAGGATCTATGTGAATAGGTTGTTCTCTAAAAAGTTCTGATCTGATGCGGTTAGTTGTTCATCAGAATCATTCGAAGGGTCTGGTTTTAAAGCGTGAATTTTCTGCCTAATTTTTGCAATTTTATTATCAAAAACGTTCATGAAATCCTCACTGCTGCACGCAGTTATGGTGCAGGTTTCTGAGGTCGTCTTACTCCTAGTTAATTTTGCGACGATGTCAAAAAGAAATCTAGGATTATTTTTATTATTTTCAATAAGGTTAGAAAGATACGTTGATCTAAATACACTTAGAGCTTTTTTATAAGCTAGAATTCCCTCTTTCCATGCTGCCTGCAAAACCAACAATCTAGTTTGGCACCATTTACGTTCTAGTTTACGGGCACTGTTTTAAAGAGCGCGTGTGTTCATAATACCAAGGAGCGAGTTTCTTATCTTTAATTATTTTTCTTTTAACTGGAGCCACGTTATTTAATGTATAGCGGAATGCGGCATCTATGTATTCAGTCGCCTGCTCGAGTTCTGTTGGATCAGACGGAGATCCAATGACAGAAGACAATTCTGGAAGATAATTAATAAAGCTCTGAGCAGAAGTTGATGTAAGCATATGTTTAAAGCGGTAGCGCGGCGCTACATGTGCACTATTAGCTTGACGCATTTTAAACGATATCAGATGGTGATCAGAAATAATTTCGCACTGAGGAGTTGTTACTATATTACTTATACTTATTCCGAAAGATAATATTAAATCTAATGACTATGACATCGGACATCGCCTTCGCTAGTTTAAACACCTCTATGAAGCGAGCCATACTAGTTTCCGACTGTCAAAGGCGTATATCGTTTGCACCAGCATGAACCACTATTTTTGAAAACCTACATCCCTAAGATTATCTGCTATGTCCGGTGCTCTGGCTCCTGGAATACATCTAACTACTGCCGCTGGTGCCCCTAGAGGCCTAGCTAATTTCACGTGCCTCACTATGGAATCTCCAATAACCAGAGTACCTTCAGGTTTCTCAGTGGGTGCTTCACTGAGGAGGGCAAATCTATTGGGCACGTGAAGCGTAGTGGCGTGCTCCGGTGGGTTAGCCTTAGCTTTAGCCTTAGCCGAAGCCTTAGTTGTAGCTTTGGCTGCGCAAGTATGCCGCCGAGTCGTCACCCATTCTAAAGTCTGGATGCGTTCCTCTACAACTAGGATCTTCTCCGCCAAAGTGCTAACTAACAAACATTTATCACAAATAAAATTATCGCTAGTGGCAGAAGAAGACTCTCTAAACATCCTGCACTCTACTGAACAAGCTGAAAGTTTGCCATTTTACGTACCGTAAGTTGCTGTTTTGTTTGTTTTCTTTAGTTTGTCGCTTGCTGTGCTCTCGTGCTCGCTTGCTGTGCTCTCGTTCTCGCTCACTGTCAATTAGGCAATAAGTGGCAAATCCCAGCAGAAACCCCTATTGGAGGAAACGGGAGAGGAAGTGGAGACACAAAATGTCCCTCTGGCTCCTTCTACACCACCTAACACTATCGCGGTGCAGGCCTCTGTCCATGCTGAGGCCAAGGTGCACTCCATACCAGATTTGTCCTCACAGCTGGTAACAAAAACCTTAAAAACTGAACATATTATTATTAAACCAGCAGACAAGAGCAGTTCCACGCTCATTATGGACTGAGAACAATATCTGTGGGAGGGAACCTAACCCTAACACTAACCCCTAATCCTAAATTATTCCCTAATCCTAAATTTAAGACCTAACCCTAACCTTAGTCAGAATCCTAATCTTATCTCTAAACCTAACCTTAACCTTAACCCTGACCTTAGTCCCTGAAGCCCAACCATTCCCTAACTCTAACCCTATCTTTAAGACATACTCAAAGCACAATGATAGCATGTATTGAAATAAAGTTCTGCCAGAGCTGTAGCAGTGCTTAACAGGCGCCGGCCCGTGCCTTTTCCTTGGTCCTCTATCTAACCACGCGGTCCATAGGACAGTGATGGGGGGGAGTCATTGTATCTTTTAAAACCTAACCTAGCCAGAGCCTTCAGACCAAGCACCCTACCAGAATAATCTGACTTCACAATAACAATACACACCTGCTTACGCTCACACACCAGGGAGGGATGGGTAGGTGAGCGGAAAAAAGCCCAAACAGGCTGGGGAGATGCCCTGCTTGTGGAAAAATTGTTGCAGAGACACCATGGACAGAAAACGTTGATTTACTAGTCAGTAAGTAATTGAGTTCTCAGGTTCAGGCTTTTTGCTTTGTTTACAAAAACTCGACATTCTCAATAACAATCTGTTTTTTCTCCCTTAGTTTTCTCCATTTTAGAAAAAACCTATAACCTTTTAATTAATATACTTTCATTTTAAAAAATGTGGATACATAACAAATTTGTGGACTTCTTAGGATCACATGCACATTCAAAGAAATTAAAATATTTACAGTGAATTTACAGCGTGTAAACCAAACGGAGAAAACGGTCCTAACACAATGTTCTTGGAACGTTCTTAACGTCCATAAAATAACCATTAAATAATGATCTGCCAACATTCAGAAAACACTTTAAATCTTTAAAACTTTTTTGTATTACTTTAAATCATATTTCCAAAACCAGAAGCAAACTTTGGAAAAATATTGTAAGAGCATGAATGTGTTAGCTGGGTAAGTAGCTGCCTCGGTTAGTGTAGAGGTAGAGCGGTATGCAGGGATCGTCAACCTCCGATGAATGGTCGGATTTTGTTATACTGAAGGTTTATTGAATACTCTATTTATTACCACGAACACTCCCATTTTAATTGTTAAAGAATTAATATAGTTTATTTTTGGCCTCATATTATCGGACTTGTGTGATTTAAGGCATGTCTATTATTTTACAGTGTTAGTATTATGGCCTTTATCTCTGAATTCAGTTGATATAAATGATAAAAATCTATCGAATGATTATCAATACTTAATACTACTACCGCAGTACTTACGCAATACTAATACTTATGCCGCAGTACTTAAGCGAACTTCTAGTGTCTTATAGCGTTCCGCCACGCCTACTTCGATCAAAGGATGCAGGCTGCCTGTCAGTACCGCGCATTATAAAAACTACAGCAGGGGGCGGAGCCTTTTCTTACAGAACCCCAGAGCTATGGAATAGCCTCCCTATGTATGTTCGAGAATCAGACACAGTCTCAGTGTTTAAGTCCAGGTTAAAAACTTATTTATTTAATCAAGCATTTTGTATTGATTCCCCTTAGATAAAGGAGCAGATCTGGGGGACTGATGGGTGTTGAGTATTATGGGATGTTAGATGTCTTCCCCTCTCTTATTGATCACGGTGTTGATGAAGAGAGCGGCTGGTTGCTTAACATATCAAGGCGCCCCCATGTCTGTGTTTCCCTCTGGTTCTCCTTTTAGTTATGCTGACCTAGTTAGTCTTGCCGGAGTCCATCCTTGCACTCTACATTATACACTTAATCACTCCAAACCGTGTGATTACAATGTCACTTAACTGTTTTCCTTCTTTTTTTGTCTTCCTTTCCCTCTCTCTCTCTCACACTGTTGAGTTACATATGCCACAACGGAGCTGCCGGTTATCCAGACCCCCATCTCCACCCCGGACCTGTCGGACCCTTCCCTGTGACCTGCCCCAGAAAATGATACATCAGGGTGACCAAGGACGTCCCACTTCGCCATAAAGATGTTTCCAGCTGTTCTTTAAGGACAAATGATTTAAGTTGTTCACACACACATACACAATGTAACCACATAATCCCTGCTACTTGTTTTTCACCCAAATGAGGACGGGTTCTCTGTTGAGTCTGGTTCCTCTCAAGGTTTCTTCTTCTATCTCATCTCAAGGAGTTTTTCCTTGTCACTGATTTCTGTTTCATTTTTTCTCATAGTTTCTTCTTCCATTGTGTAAAGCTGCTTTGTGACAATCACCATTGTAAAAAGCGCTAAACAAATAAAACTGAATTGAATTGAAAAACTGAATTAATAAACCCACATTCAACTCATTCACTGATTAATGCTTTATTTTATTACATTCTTTAGGAGTCGAATTTAACATTATAGATATATATAGTAACTCCTCCTGCATCACTAACATTTAGATTTTTCGGTTTGTTTGTTAGTTAGAAGGCCGTGGAATGTGATATTTAGCATAGACGTAACCTGTGCGTTTAACCTTGTTTATTTTAATTTATTATTAACAGCTACACTCGACTTTCAAACCAACTGTTTCGACAAACGTGTCCAGACCAGTCACTGTCAACACTATGAACCTTCAGATGTCCTGACTCAAGCAAAGTGTGAAGTGTGTCTGGTGTTTTTCACTCACCTCAGATGGATTTTTTTGTTAAATTAATTTTAAAATGGTATGAAATTTAATTTAAACCTCAGAATTAGTAAGAAAAAGACAATAATGATGTCATAAAAATTCACAAATATTTCTACCAATTTTCTTTTTTCTCCTTAAAAGTTATATAAGCTACCAGTGCCAAATATCCTAACTCTAACTTATAACAAGCCTTACGTCTGAAGTTACGTCTGAAGTTTTTTTTATCAGTAATCTAATTGTTTTTCATTAATGACTGCCGCTATGTTTAAATATCCTCCTCGATATTTTTGTATCTCATGATTTTTTTCTCTTTTTCTCAGCAAAAGACAATTATGACACAAACGATTCCCCAGTTATTTACGCTAAGTGCCCAACCGCTTTCACTTCTAATGGAATTAAATACTCCACCACTCTCATTAATTCATTGGATAAAATACCCTGCCCTGCTACCCTGCCCTGCCCTTTACTGCCCTTTCTGGTTAGCAGATGGTGTCTGTTCTGCAGATTACGGTAATGGTGTGTTTGCCTGAGAGAATATAGTAATCAGATATTTTTCTCTTCAAATATGAGAATTTGGCACATTTATTTGGCCATCCAGATTTACATTTACAGTGAGAAGTCAATAATCTAATTTTACAAGTGTTAAGGTTTGGAAGACGTGTCTGGACTTTGTTTTATTTGGAAATTAAGCTCACAACCTACTGATCAGCAGTCCAAACATCTAGCTACCCACTTCCAGCACCACCCACAGGACATGTACAGTAACTGTTCAGTTAAATGAGTTGAATTGTAAATAACTTCGGATAAGTTCGTCTTCTGCATGTCATTCTCATTGTTTAACTGCTAATCATTATCATAAAACACCTATTGTTTCCCAATAGCTTTAAATATGTTCTTGCCATTGATGGAGATGAAAATGCAGAGACAAAATGGACAATGTTCTTCTAAAGGAAAGTAAGGAATCAGTCCTCAAGTCTGAATATTACTCTAGATTAATTTATTAAAAATAACATAACACTGCCCTCTTAGTTTTTTTGTAGGAAAAAGTTTGAAAACAGTCTTGGTAGTGGTTATACTGGAAGGTCTGGTGTAATGGTGATCATTACTACAGTTCTTTTCCATTACCAGTTTTTTTTGCTTTTTTGTATTGCTGCTTACCACCTTTACATTTATCCTGATCTGGTAGGTCAACAAGTACAAATTATTCAGATCTACTTTTTTATAACTTTACTGACCCATGTAAATTAGACACTGAACAATTTTATCATGATTATGATTATATGGTACATTTTTGTTCCAGAAATCCACATACTAATAATGTGTGTAACATTATTACAATGAATCACAATGAATTACTAGCTGTGTTGTAAAAATTTAAGCAGAATTATGTAATTACAGAAGTTGGGTAATATAAGAATTTTGGCATAATTATTAAAATAGTTTTTTTTACAAAAATGCCTTTAAAAATCTAGTGAAAAACTGCACTGGACTATAGTAGGCTTTAAAAGTAAACTTTTTAAAATTGACTGTCTGCAAGATAAATTTTATTTTTTATTCTTTATCTCAAACACCGAAACCATTTAGGGTTTTCTTAGAGTCATAAACAATCTAAACACAAGCCTAAAATAAAAATATATCATATTAAATAAAATCACATTTTAATGCAGATCTTTGTGTTATAAACCCCACATTTATGAAACAACCAACTAGAAGGGACAACGGTGCGCGAGGATATGCAACTCTGTGCAGTAAGACTCGCGGTGGTGGCGTGTGTGTTTACATCAAACACTGAATGGTGCGAGAGCTCTGTGATCTTTTCTACTTTCTGTTCATCGCTAGTGGAGTTTGTGACTGTTAGATGCAGGCCATTTTATTTACCACGGGAATTCACCGCTGTTTTTCATTATCAGAGTGTACATTCCACCGAGCGCTAATGCTAAGGAGGCGCTTTATGTGCTGTACGCGCGGCTATTAGCGACCTGCAGAATGCACACCCCGACAGACTGTTTATAATCGCCGGAGATTTCAACCACGCAAATCTCAAACAGCGCTTCCTAAATTTTACCTACATGTGGACTTTGCGATGAGAGGGGGGAAAAACACAAACAACCCCGAGCGGAGCCCCGCCCCCATCTCGGTTACTCAGACCACATCTCTGTTATACTAATGACAGCATACAGACCGCTCGTCAGACGCTCAAAACCGGTTTCAAAGAAGGTGAGAACGTGGCCAATAGGAGCTACTTCTGCTCTTCAGGACTGCTTTGAGTGCACTGACTGGCAGATGTTTACGGAGGCTGCAACCAACAGCGAATCTGTTAACCTTACAGGAGGTAGTACACGGCATCAGTGGTCAGCTATATCGGCAAGTGCATTGATGACGTGACTGTCTCCAGAACCATCACAAACATGCTCCAACCAGAAAAAAACTGTGGATGATCACAGAGGTGCGTGCGCTGCTAAAGGCCAGGGGACTCCGCCTTCAGGGCAAAGGACAAGTCGGCCCTAAAAACAGCCAGGGCCAAACTGTCCAAAGCCATCAGAGAGGCGAAGCGCAATTACGGCAAGAAAATTCACAGCCACTTTCAGGACAGCGGAGACACTCGGCGCATGTGGCAGGGCATCCAGACGATCACCAACTACAAGACAACTCCACCTGCTTGTAACAGTGACACCTCCCTCCCAGATGCGCTGAATGATTTCTATGCCCGGTTTGAGGTGCAAAACAAACGTGGCAGCGAGGAAGACCACCCCTCCTCCCAACGACCAGGTGCTCTGTCTAACCATGGCTGATGTGAAGCTGAGCCTGCTGGGCCTGAACACCTCCATCTGCAACTGGATCCTGGACTTTCTGACGGGAAGACCTCAGTCAGTCCGGCTTGAAAGCAGCATCTCCAGCACCACCACACTGAGCACTGGGGCCCCGCAGGGCTGCGTGCTGAGTCCACTGCTTTACTCTGCTGACTCATTAATGTGCAGCAATGCACAGCTCAAATCACATCGTCATGTTCTCCGATGACACGACTGTGGTGGGTCTCATCAGCAGGAACGACGAGTCAGCATACAGAGGAGGTGAAACAGCTAACCGCTTGGTGTAAAGCCAATAACCTGTCTCTGAACGTTGGCAAGACTAAGGAGATAGTTGTTGACTTCAGAAAAACAAAGAGCGACCATTCTCCGCTGAACACCGACGGCTCCTCAGTAGAGATCATCAAGGACACTAAATTTCTTGGTGTCCACCTGACGGAGAACCTCACCTGGTCACTCAACACCAGCTCCATTAGCAAAAAACGCCCAGCAGCACCTCTACTGCCCTGCGAAGACTGAGGAAAGCCCACCTTCCACCTCCCATCCTGACAATGTTCTACAGAGGGACCATCGAGAGCATTCTGAGCAGCTGCATCACTGCCTGGTTTGGGAACTGCACCATTTCGGATCGCAAGACCCTGCAGAGGACAGTGAGAACAGCTGAGAAGATCATCGGAGTCTCTCTTCCCTCTATAACGGACATCTACACCGCACGCTGCATCCGCAAAGCTAACAGCATTGTGGAGGACCCCACACACCCCCACACTCACTCTTCACACTCCTGCCCTCTGGGAAAAGATACCGCAGCATTCAGACCCTCACAACCCGAATGTGTAACAGTTTCTTTCCTCAAGCCATCAGGGTGCTCAACACACTGATCTGAACTACCTCTTTTTGTAAGCACAGTCACTTTACAATGCTATTTGCACAGTACCGTTGTAATTTGCACATTTCATTCTACCTCATCTACAGTATGGTTGACGCTATTCCGTTATGTTCGTCCTTTACTGTCTTTTTGCACTGTCCTTGTTATGTTTGTATTGTTTATTGCACTTTCTGTTTATGCACTGTCTGCACTGACATGCACTTTATGTTTATCTGTTTAGTGGCTTTTGTTGTTTTGTAAATTCTATGTTTTGTGTAGCACCAGGGGGTCCTGGAGAAACGTTATTTCATCTCACTGTGTACTGCATCTGCTATATATGGTTGAAATGACAATAAAGCTCCTTGAACCTTGAACCTTGAGCTAGACAAGGAGATGTGCAAGTGAACAGCAAGAAAACAGCAGAGAGCATTAGATTAAATGCAAACAGCATTTAAAGTGTCCGTGCTTAAGAAAATGTTATTGCTGTAGTGTTAGTGCTGTAAACATCGATTTGTGTTGAGTGAGTGAGGTGTGTGTGTGTCAGTTGAGGTAGTTCAGTTTAGTTCTGTGTGTTGAGGAGCCTGATGGCTTGAGGAAAGAAACTGTTACACATTCGGGTTGTAAGGGTCCGAATTGTACGGTACCTTTTTCCAGATGGCAGGAGTGTGAAGAGTGAGTGTGAGGGGTGTGTGGGGTCGTTCACAATGCTCTCGGCTTTGCAGATGGAGTGTGTGGTGTAAATGTCCAATATATCCGATGATCTTCTCAGCTGTTCTCACTATTCTCTGAGCACACAGCCCTGCAGGGCCCCAGTGCTTAGTGTGGTGGTGCTAGAGATGCTGCTATGAGTATACTTAATTAATTATGGTCTGATTCATGAAAATATACTACAAGGCCCAGCAGACTCAGCTTCTCGATCAGCTGCTTAGCGATGATTGTGTTGATTGCTGAACTGGAATCTATGGAAAGGACGTATGTGGCTTTATTGTCTTTATTGATGGAGGGTTGTGGCAATGAGCAAGGCCGTTAACCCCTAATTGCTCAGTTGTATAAATGAGATAAATGTAAGTTGCTTTGGATAAGGGTGTCTGCCGAATGCTGTAAATGTCCAGTGTGGGGGGCAGCAGGGTCTTAATCATGACAAGCCTTTCAAAGCATTTAATTACAATGGGTGTGAATGCGTTGGGACAGTAGTCATTGAGGCAGAAGACTGTCAACTTCTTCAGCACGGGGACGATAGGAGTGGTTTTGAGGCACGTGGTAACAACCGGGGAACACCAGGGACACAGGGAAATGTTTAAGATGTCAGTTAAGACATCTGCTAGTTGTTTTGCACATTGTTAAGCACGGACACTTTAAATGCAGTTTGCACATTTACCTTGTTTTTTGAATAGCATAGTCCTATTTGCATATTTTTATAATCTGGTCAATGCTGTTTAATTTAACTTTCCGTACAGCGTCCTGTTTTTTGTTTTGTTTTTTGTACTGTATAGTCTGTTGTAAAGTCTGTATTGTTCATTGCACTGTCTGTCTAGCACCGTTTGTGCCTGATTGCAAACATGCACTTTATGTTGCTAAGACAATTTACTTTTAGTTTTTAGCTCTGTGTTGTTATTGTTTTGTGTAATTCTGTGTAGTTTTGTGCAGCACCATGGAGTCCTGGAGAAACATTTCATTTCACTGTGTACTGCTTCTGGCATTTATGGTTCAATAGACAATAAAGCTTCTTGAACTTGAACTTGACTGAGCACTTTGCCGGGGATGTTGTCCTCTGCTTAAAGTCCTCCTCAAGTCAGCTGTGGTTAGACAGAGCACCTGGTCACTGGGAGGAGGGATGGTCTTTTTGGCTGCTACGTAGTTCTGCACCTCATACCGGGCGTAGACATCGTTCAGTGCATCTGGAAGGGAGGCATCACTGTCACAAGCAGGTGAATTTGTCTTGTAGTTAGTGATTGTCTGGATGCCCTGCCACATACACCAAGTGTCTCCGCTGTCCTGAAAGTGGCCATGGATTTTTTCTGTTGTATACGTGCTTTGCCTCTCTGATGGCTCAAGACAGTTTGGCCCTTGTTGTTTTTAGGGCTGTCTTGTCTTTTGCCCTAAAAGTTTTGAAAACAGTCACGTCATCAATGCACTTGCGGATGTAGCTGGTCATTTCTGTCATGTACTCCTCCGGGTTAACAGAGTTGCCATTGGTTGCAGCCTGTAGCCTTGGGAGCAGAGTGAGTTCCAGTCCATCCTCAAAGCTCCTTGAAATTAAGTAAAGGGGAGGAACCTGGTCGCTGTGTAGTAGGGAGCAGAACTGGATGGATAATAGATATACTGTAGAGTGTTTGGTAAAGCGGAATATTTGTATGCTGTCGTTCTTCCACTCTTACATGTTCACTCAGGTTTGTTGATGGTGGTGTGGTGGGCTGGCTCATATCCCTGAGATCCCTCATGTCTGTGTTAACCTCTGACTCTACATTTTAGTTATGCTGCCATAGCAAGTCTTACTGGAGTCCTGCCCCTTTCCTCGATTTTCAGGAGCTTCGAGGATGGACTGGGACTTACTCTGCTCCACTGGCCCAAGGCTACAATTTACATTTGATCATTACAATAAACTGTAATTAACAATAACATGTGGTGTCACTCAGATGAGCATTGGTACAGCTCAAGGTTTCCTCTTACTTCATCTACAGGAGTTTTTCCTTGCAACAGTCGGCCCTGGCTTGTTCATTACGGACAAACTTACACTGTAAAGCTGCTTTAAGACAATGTCTTTTGTTAAAAGCGCAAAACAATTAAAATTGTATTGACTTGAGTGTCTGATGCGGTTGTTCACAATGAGCTTTTTGGTCTTTGTGGTATTGAGGGTGAAGTTGTTCATGGAACACCCAGCTGACAGACCAGATATTAAAGTTTTAAAATCTGTAACTTTTATTGTTTGACACTGAGCACTATACTCACTATACTATCCTTTTTTCACTCACCATAGTTTAAGTTAACTTCTTATCTCCAAACTTTAAAAACTGTTATGTGTGAAAATCCAAGGTCCTTAGCAGTTTCATAAGTATTCTATATAAATGCATGTTACTGCCATGATTGGCTGATTGAATAGCTGTGTTTCTATTAACATTGGCTGTAAGTAGAACACACTAGCTGTGAGTCATTTTAATATGCTACAGTAAAAAACAGCATTTATCTTTGAATCTTCAATTGATCCTCTTTTTAAAAAATTTAAAAAAAAAAGCTCTTTTTAAGTGTATGGAAATCTGGACTAACATTAAATAAAAAACAGAAAAAAAACTCTATAATTATTTTGTTTTTACTGTCTGCATTGTAAATTCTAAAATATGCAAATTACATACAAAATAATTATTAACCAACGCTACATTCCTGCTGAAACAAAGAAAAACAATGAACAGATGGAAATGTAGAGCGGCTGAAATGTTCTGGTGAATAAATTTGATGTAGTTTAAAGTGTAAACTTGTATTTGTTGTTGTAGTGTAAGTAGGTGTATTGTTGTAAACATTCTCTTTGTTAAATCAGTTGACCAGAAGACGTTAGATCTTTTAATTTGTTTACATCAACACTGAATGGTGCGAAAGCTCTGTGATCGTTTCTACTTTCTGTTCATCGCTAGTGGAGTTTGTGACTGTTAGATGCAGGCCATTTTATTTACCACGGGAATTCACCGCTGTTTTCATTATCAGAGTGTACATTCCACCCAGCGCTAATGCTAAGGAGGCGCTTTATGTGCTGTACGCGGCTATTAGTGACCTGCAGAATGCACCCTGACAGACTGTTTATCATCGCCGGAGATTTCAACCACGCAAATCTCAAAAAACAATGCTTCCTAAATTTTACCAACATGTGGACTTGTGGACAAACATCCCCGGCGCGTACCGAACGGAGCCCCGCCCCCATCTCGGATACTCAGACCACATCTCTGTTATGCTAATGGCAGCATACAGACCGCTCGTCAGATGCTCTAAAAACCGGTTTCAAAGAAGGTGAGAACGTGGCCAACAGGAGCTACTTCTGCTCTTCGGGACTGTTTTGAGTGCACTGACTGGCAGATGTTTAGGGAGGCTGCAAACCAACGGCGCGACTCTGTTAACCTGGAGGAGTACACGATTAGTAATCAGCTATATCGGCAAGTGTATTGATGAATGACGTGACTGTCTCCAGAACCATCACAACACATCACAACGCTCACAACACCGCTCCAACCAGAAACCGTGGATGACCACAGAGGTGCGTGCGTGCGCTGCTAAAGTCCAGGGACTCTGCCTTCAGGGCAAAAGGACAAGACGGCCCTAAAAACAGCCAGGGCCAAACTGTCTAGAGCCATTAGAGAGGCAAAGTGCACGTACAGCAAGAAAATTCACGGCCACTTTCAGGACAGCGGAGACACTCGGCGCATGTGGCATGGCATACAGACGATCACTAACTACAAGACAACTCCATCTGCTTGTAACAGTGGCGCCTCCCTCCCAGATCCGCTGAATGATTTCTATGCCCGGTTTGAGGTGCAGAACAATGTGGCAGCGAGAAAGACCACCCCCCCCCCCTCCCAATGACCAGGTGCTCTGTCTAACCACGGCTGATTTGAGGAGAACTTTAAGCAAAATTAACCCACAGAAGGCTGCTGGACCAGACAACATCCCCGGCAAAGTGCTCAGGGACTGTACAACACAACTAGCAGATGTCTTCACTGACATCTTCAACACTTCCCTGTGCACCGCTGTCGTCCCCACGTGCCTCAAAACCTCTACCATCATCCCTGTGTCGAAAAGTCAGCAGTCTCCAGCCTCAATGACTACCGTCCCGTCGCACTCACACCCATCGTGATGAAATGCTTCGAAAGGCTCGTCACGAGTCAGCATACAGAAAGGAGGTAAAACAGCTAACAGCTTGGTGTAAAGTCAATAACCTGTCTCTGACTAAGGAGATAGTTGTTGACTTCAGGAAAGCAAAGAGCGACCATTCTCCGCTGAACATCAACGAATCCTCGGTAGAGATCGTCAAGGACACTAAATTTCTGGGTGTCCGCCTGACGGAGAACCTCACCTGGTCACTCAACACCAGCTCTAAAAGTAAAAAAGCCCAGCAGCGCCTATACTTCCTGCGAAGACTGAGGAGAGCCCACCTTCCACCTCCCATCCTTTTCTACAGAGGGACCATCGAGAGCATTCTGAGCAGCTAGATCACTGCCTGGTTTGGGAACTGCACCGTTTCAGATCGCAAGACCTTGCAGAGAATAGTGAGAACAGCTGAGAAGATCATCAGGAAGATCATCAGAGTCTCTCTTTCCTCTATATCAAACATCTACACCACACGACCCCACACACCCCTCACACTCACTCTTCACACATCTGCCCTCTGGAAAAAGATACCGTAGCATTCGGGCCCTCACAACCCGAATGTGTAACAATTACTTCCCTCAAGCCATCAGGCTGCTCAACACACTGATCTGAACTACCTCTACCTCAACCTACACATATGCACACGTACTCAACCCTCAAGCCATTAGGCTGCTCAACAGAACTACATATATACACACGCGAGTAGACTGAAAAAACAAAAATATAAGCACAGTCACTTTATAATGCGATAATGTTATTTGCACAATACAGTTAATTTGCACATTCCATGTCTTACCTCATTTTATAATCTGGTTGGCGCTATTGAATGTTCTGTCCAGCATTATGTTATGTTCTGTTCTTTACTGTCTAATTTGCACTTTCTTTGTAATGTTTATATTGTTTATTGCACTGTCTGTTCTGCACTGTCTGCACTAGGTTGCACACATGCACTTTATGTCTATCCTGTTTAGTGGCTCTCTGTTGTTTTGTGAACTCTAGGTTTTGTGTAGCACCAGGGGGTCCTGGAGAATTTCACTGTGTACTGCATCTGCTATATATGGCTGAAACGACAATAAAGCTACTTGAACTTGACAGCTGTACCTTGATCTTAGCATTTGCATTAAATTTGCCTGACGGTCAGGAAGTGCATAGAGACAAAAAGTTATTGTCCTAGATACCTGGGCTGCCTGACTGAATTTTTCAACTACTTGAACAATAATGAGATTTAGTGCCACTCCGGAATCCACTAGCGCTAAAAAAACGTAAGCCACAGAGTCAATGTGGATGTATGCCGGCACTGTAACTCACATAGTAGAGTGGAGGGAAAAAACAGGTAAACTCACTTTTTCAGTATGACGAGATAATTTCAGGGGAACAGGTAGCGCTGAAATGATTGAAGCCCCCGCAGTAGAAACACAAACGAGATTCCATTCTGCACTGACGCTCTTGAGGCGAAAGTTTAGTGAACCCCATCTGCATGGGTTTGGATGCCCGTCAGCATATGGGGCTGTGCTCTAGGTCCCTGAGCGGTGAGGGGGTTTCCGCAGCAAATTATCTAACCGCACCACTATGGCCACATACTGTGAAAAAGTCCCAGTATCATCAAGGCAGGTAAGTTTATAAATAAAGGGGACTTGACTTGACTTGACTTGAATGAAGTCAGATGTTTGTGGTGTGATGTTTGATCCTTTTTTACGTCACAGCGGGATAAATCGTTGCGCTTGATGAATGCTATGCTTGGCTGAAAAGACTGTATGTGACGCCACTGCTGTTTTGCTTACAGGCATTTCTGCTGCTTTGGTTTCTGACTTTTACGGACAAACGGTTTATTAATTTAATTTTTAGGTTTAGCTGTATTTCGTTGGTCTGCATCGGAATTGTTGTATTTTTCTTTTCTTTTTTTTTTAATTGTGAATGTTGTTTATTATTATTGTAATTTTTGTTTCATTTTTTTTATTATAACTTTTTCTTTTCTAGGAGCCGGTGTGGTGTGGAACCGGGAATGCCAGCTGCTTTTTCTCTGAGAGAGTGTTTTACAGTGTGTAGGTTGCATTAACACAATATGGTTGACGTAGCGTGTGGTATTGTAGAAAATAAAGTTTGACAAAATGGCTTAATGCAGCTGGGACACAAGTTTTAATCATATAAAAAACTACAACTCCCAAGTATAATGGCAGTGAACCATCAATCACACACAACAACAGTGGAGTCTGTACAGACATAGCGTATGTTGTGGTGATGAAAAACAGACCTGGTATGTTTTGAGAATGTATAAAAGGAAGAAGTGTTGAACAGATCCACACCTCATTTTAACTTGACACTTGGGTGCTTGTTATGCAGGTCATAGGGAGAACTTAGGCAGACAGTTCTCAGTAGGCACAGCTACTGCAACTTTATTATTTAGAATTTTACTTTGAGGATTTATTGAGGAAGATTTATTTTGTAATTGTATTTTCTTTTCTTCAATAACATATTACATACACCTGTGTATTTACGTATATGTTGTGTGTGTGTATGTATGAATGTATGAATGTAGGTATGTATGCGCATATATAAATAAACAGATTCCACTGAATTAAAACACACCCCAAGTTTAATATAACAAATGGTAGAAATACATAAGGATTAGTGTTATAGAGTCAGTAAAGTAAAAAACTTAACGATAAGTGCCCCTTAATGAACATTTTCAATATCCTTGAGTATTGAACGCTCCAGAAGGCAATTTTAAAATTAGATGCATATTACATTTTGCTAATTTATAAATATGAACTTCAGTTCAGCATTGAGTTAAGTTAGCTTGATTTAGCTGATAATGTCAGATAACACTAGCACTGATTAATTAGCTAGAAATAGTAAAAAATGCAAAATTAAACAACAAAATAATTAATTATATAAAAAGCTTGAATTTATTTTTAAAATGTTGGGGCAGGCCGTAGTTTGGGGACCCCCAGCTTTACACTATATGATAAACTCTTAATATACCCTAATACCACTTACATAAATATATAAAATATTTAGTAATATTTTAGAAATGAGAGTTTAATTCATTAAAATTTAACAGTGGATTTGTACAAAGAAAAGAAAAGAAGTAAAAGAAGTCACAGAAATCCAGCCCAAAATGTACATTTCACCCTAACCTAATTTAGCTCAGTTTATCTTATTTTACCATAATAATCCCCAAAATACCATACAATGACCATAATATCTAAAAAATCTTAAAGTATGTTTGTTCCTGCAGATGATTAATAATATAAGTACTGTGCTAATAAATAGTATTATTACTAACCACTGTACCATTGTTGATATTTGCAGTATTAGTAATAAAACTATCAATGCCAATTCTAACAGTTAAAACTATCAATAATACATTTGATCAGATTTAAAATTTTTGGTTTAAGAAACATTTTCTCACTTTTTCTGACTTTCATCTTTCATGTTGACATGTAGACTTAAAATATCACGTCATGTTTCATTAAATATGAATATATTTTGAAATATATGTTAACGCAGATTTGAATTTGATTATATTATTTCCTAAAGTTTTAGATACACTGCTATTAAACTGTATAGTGTTTTTCACACTTTTTTAAATTTCCTGCTGGCCGATGTTGTCTGGAGAGCTGTATTCACCCGGAGTGTTGTCCGTGGTGGAATTGGTGATGTTCCTCTTATTCAGGTTTCGCTCGTATGCAGGGTTGTCATAAGGGGAAACGTTCTTCAGGTGGTGCACTTCATAGCTGGGGAAACGGAGGGATCCGATTTCCGGAGGTTTCTGTCTTATTTCATCTGACTGTGTTTTCCCTTTTTGGTAGCAGCTGGAAAATAAATCTTTCAGTCAGTTTTTTTTCAATCAGAGTGACAGTATTAATACTTTGTAAATTATATATTTAATCGCTTTATATATTTGGATTTAACCCGTTGCTTAATTTTTTTTTAAAAAACTATTCAAAACAAGCTTTAGCACAAATTATAACTAATACAGATTTATTTATGTTTCTCTACATTAGACACATTAGAAGTGTCTGGATATCAATGGGAATCATGGAAAATGCAGAAAAATTCAAGTGAAGCTGTGATAAATAATAATATTAAAATGTCTGGATATCTGGAATGAAAATGCAGAGTGAAGCTGTGATAATAAATATTAAATGTCTGGATATCTGGAATGAAAATGCAGAGTGAAGCTGTGATAATAAATATTAAATGTCTGGATATCTGGAATGAAAATGCAGAGTGAAGCTGTGATATGTAATAAATATTAAATGTCTGGATATAAATATTAAATGTCTGGAATGAAAATGCAGAGTAAAGCTGTGATAATAAATATTAAATGTCTGGATATCAGGAATAAAAATGCAGAGTGAAGCTGTGATAATAAATATTAAATGTCTGGATATCTGGAATGAAAATGCAGAGTGAAGCTGTGATAAAAATATTAAATGTCCTGGAAAGGAATGAAAATGAAGCTGGATAATAAATAAATAAAATGTCTGGAGGAATGAAAATGCAGAGTGAAGCTGTGATAATAAATATTAAATGTCTGGATATCAGGAATGAAAATGCAGAGTGAAGCTGTGATAATAAATATTAAATGTATGGCTGGATAAATCAGGATGAAAAAATATTAAATGTCTGGATATCAGGAATGCAGAGTGAAGCTGTGATAATAAATATTAAATGCAAATATTAAATGTCTGGATATCTGGAATGAAAATGCAGAGTGAAGCTGTGATAATAAATATTAAATGTCTGGATATCTGGAATGAAAATGCAGAGTGAAGCTGTGATAATAAATATTAAATGTCTGGATATCTGGAATGAAAATGCAGAGTGAAGCTGTGATAAATATAAATAAGTGTCTGCATTAGCACAGCTTTGAACAAAGGCACTAGATTTGTCCTCTATTTGTGTTATTTTACACTTTGCATTGTTGACAGAACTATCAGTCATGTGTGCAATGAACATGAATCTGGTAAATTATTTATTCTGCTGTTATGTTTAAAATAAACAAGAGGAAAATACTAAAAAAAGACTGACTGAATATATATCCACAGTACAGATTATATAAGAGACAACTGAACAGTACTGCATTTTTTTTTATCGTTGAGCAGGTTTGCTTTTCAGGACAGAAAACTTCCAGCATGGATGCAGTGAAGTGGTGATGAATTTAAGAATGTAGCTGCCTTTAAAAAGGTTTTTATTATTTTCCCCCACATATATTTTAAAAATAGCATCAATGTGACCTTAAAACATTTTTCAGTGCTTAACCATAGAATCTTCTTTATTAGGCTGCTAATAACATTTAGCATTTAATATCACAGCCATTAATCACAGGGAATATTAAATGTTTTTATCTGTTGACCTACCAGACCCGGATGAAGGTAGCGAGCAGCAATATAAAAAGCAAAACTGAGGTGATGGTAAGAATTGTTGTGATGACCACTGTTTCAGCAGACCTTCCAGCATAACCACCATTAAGACTTGCTGGACTTTTCACTAAAAAGAAAAAAAATATCTTAAGTCCAGTCCTAAAAGCAATCCATTAAAAAAAACTTAAGAACTGAGGATTCCTTACATTTTTTTTGGAGGAATGTTGTCTGACCATTGTGTCTCTGCCATAATAATTTATTCAGAGCTTATAATGTACTTAAAGCTGGTGGAAAAAAACAATAACAGGAATAAAAATTATCACCAGATAATTTTCAATTGCATTCTAAAACGTCTTAAGAATGAAAAATTAAGGACATTTACAGGATTTTCTTTTTTATATCAAAACATGTTTCTTTTACACAAATAAAGACTAAAGGCCTTGTTTAAGGAAACAGCAGTGACAGATTTGTGGCTTTGTGAATTCAACACACAGCCGTATGATAAGCAGTCCAACATATTTGCATTGTTCTTAGCTTCCACTTAGTGTCCACCACTCAGTTAAAATTTAAGCTATTGATTGGCCTGGGAATTGAACCCATGACCAGAACCACCTAACTGCCAGTTCCCCTGAGCAAGACACTAAACCCTGCACTGCTTAGCTGTATAAAAGATATGAAAATCACTCTGATTATCAGAAATATCAGAAAGAGCTGAATATGTCATTGGGCTACTGTTGGTCAAAGGAGGAAAGGAGGATGACACCACAGAAAGTAGGACTGAGAATAGGGACGCTGAATGTTGGGACAATGCCCGGAAAATGTAGAGAGCTGGTGGATATGATGGAGAGAAGGAAGGTAGATATATTGTGTGTACAGGAGACCAGTAGAAAGGGTAGCAAGGATTGGTAGTATTGGATTGGGATTCAAGTTGTTTTATCATGGTGTGGATAGGAAGAGAAATGTGGCAGGAGTTTGTAAAGAATGTTCTGGAGGTGAAAAGAGTGTCAGACAGGGTAACGAGTCTGAAGTTAGAAATTGAAGGGTTGATGGTGAATGTTGTAAGTGGTTTAGCCCCATGAGTAGGTTGTGAGTTAGAAGAAAGAGAGGTTCTGGTGAGCTAATTGGGAGTGTTCCCAGAGGAAAGAGAGAGTAGTGATAGGCATTTGATGTGGTATTGTGGTATTGTATGAGGAAGTCAGGAATAGCAGTGAGGTGTGCAGGAATCTTCTTGGACAATGATGTTTGCAGATGACATTCTGATCTGTAGTGAGAGCAGGTTGCAGGAGGAGGAAAACCTGGAAAGGCGGAGGTTTGCTCCGGAGAGAAGAGAAATGAAAGTCAGTCGTAGCAAGACATAGTACATGTGTTTAAATAAAAGGAAGAAAAGTGGAACAGTGAGATTACAGGGTGAAAAGGTGAAGAAGGTACCGGAGCTCAAGTCCTTGGGGTCAAAAGTCCAGAGCAATGGAAAGCGTGTAAAAGAGGTAAAGAAGCGAGTACAAACAGGTTGGAATGGGCGGAGAAAAGTGTTAGGGGTGAGGTGTGACAGGAGAATATCAGCTAGAATTAGGGCGGGAGGTGTACAAGACAGTGGTGAGACAGTTATGATGTATGGTTTAGCACTGACGAGGTTGGACAGGATTAGGAACGAGTTCATCGGGGGGAGGGCTCATGTTAAATGTTTTGGGGAGGAAGTCAGGGAAGCACAGATTGAGGTGGTTTGGACATGTCCACAGGAGGGATAGTGAATATATTGGTAGGAGGATGTTAGAAATGAAGCTACCAGGCAGAAAGTAAAGAGGAAGACCAACGAGGAGGTATATGGATGCGATAAACGAGGACATGAAGTTAGTGGGTGTGAGTGAAAAGGATGTAGAGAATAGGCCTAGGGGGAGACAGATGATTCACTGTGGCAACACCTAAAAGGGAACAGCCGAAAGGAAAATAAGAAGAAAGAGATAAATATAACACTGAATATCATAAATATCAGTAAGAGATGAATATCACTCCAAATATCAGAAAATCACTCGGAATATCAGAAATATATAAATGTCACTCTGAATAAGGGCGTCTGCTGAATGCTGTAAATGTAAAGAGAATTGTATTTGTACAATAAGATATCTGGATTACCTGACTTCCTCACCCTCAGGAAACACACCATTGCAGTTCTCAGTATCACAAGCACCATCTGCTCCAATTAGAATATTAGAAGGATGTTCAGCAGGGCAGGGTATATTCCCTGATTCCCCTATAGGGACTGTAAAGTATTTATTTTCACCCGTAGTGAAAGCAGTTGGGTAGTGAGAGATGACTTTCTCTAAAGTTCCAGTGGCTATGTTTGTGTCACAAGTGCTATTTGCTATGAAGGATACACAAAAATAATGGAAATATTAGTCTGTAGTGAAGTCCTAATCTTTAAAAAGAAAACTATGAGTGGGTTTTATCCAACTATGAACATTCTTTACTATAAGTCATTGCAGAAATAAATAGTCTATTGTTCATTTAAAACATTGTCTTGTTTTACAGTAAATTTTTTTATTTTCTGAAGCCAGTGTTACATTATAATGTCCTCTTTATTACTTTACCTGAGGTAAGTGAAGCCACCAGATGTACATAACAAGGTAGTATACACGCTATTACAGAAACAGGGTCAAAGTAACAGTTTGGCCCCTGAATGCTCACAGTGGTTAATGTGACCGGATAGGGCACATCTTTCGGAAACAGTTGCTTTGACGTCAATCAAAGCTGTTGAACAAAAAGAACACGGTGTAAAAACTAACAGTCATGTGAAAAATATATATATTAAATATAGACATATATTGATGGTTAATTAAAATCAGATAAATATAATTAACTTAACATATATTAAATCTATTTTCACCAAAGTTCACTTGAAGCAGGACAACAGGTTATCACATTCATTCATCTAAAAGCAAACTGTAATTTGAATATGAAGAGACTTCATGCTGTTCATTTAAATATAATAATAATATTTCAACTTCATTGTCATTGTGTAAGGTATGCGTACAGAGCCAATGAAATGCCATTTTTTTGCATATCCCATCTTAGTAAGTTGGGGTCAGAGCACAGGGTCAGCTATGATGCAGTGCCCCTGGAGCAGGAGGGTTGGGGGTCTTGCTCAGGGACCCAACGGTGGTTGGCTTGCCAGTGGTGGGGCTTGAACCCAGGTGTTTCTGGCCTTCAGATCAGCAACTGAGCACCTTAGCCATTTGAGCCACAACTGCCCCTCTAAGTATATTAGTAACAAAGTATATAAATAAATTGCCAAACAAAAAAAAAAATGAATGGCGACTCCCAAGGAGCAGTCCAGTGCAGTGGTATGAGGGACACAATGTTTCCATTCTCTCGATCAGGATAACCGAGACGTTCCCTTTCTGCCACTCACTCAGACAGTGTGTCGAGTGACGACACTAGGTGTCCCCTATACTACACGCCACTGCTGCCAGACTGCGTAAGCGTTCTACTGAAGGTAAGTGCCGAACAGAACTCAGCCTTAGTCAACCTTATGACCGACCGGCGACTGGGGAGCCTCATCTCGTCCCACAAGGGGAGGGATATATGTAGATGTAAAGATCCTTGTCTAAAATGTTTTAATGGATTGCTCTTTGGACTTTAGAAACTGATGATTCCTTACCTCCCTTTAGAAGAATGTTGTCTGACCATTGAGTCTCTGCCCACAATAGATGACTCAGATCAGAGACCAAAATGTACTTAAAGCTAGTGGAAAAAAAACAATAACAGATTAGAAATAAAAATTATCACCAGTTTTTCGATATTAAAAATCAGTGGAATTTACAAAATATTTTTTTTTATCAAAACATCAGTCTCTTACACAAATGAAGGATAAAGGCCTTGTTTAAGAGAACAGCAGTGACAGATTGGTGGATATCACCAATCTAGATTGATGAATAATGAATATCACTCTGAAATCATCAGAAATATCAGAAAGAGAGATATTCACTCTGAATATCAGTCACTCTGAATATCAGAAATATCAGAAGAGATGAGATCACTCTGAATATCACTCTGAAATATCAGAAAGAATGAGATATCACTCTGAATATCAGATGAATGAATATCAGAAAGAGATGAATATCTCACTGAATATCAGAAATATCAGAAATATCAGAAATATCAGAAATCACTCCGAATATCACTCTGATATCAGAATATCACACTCTGAATATCAGAAATATATCACTCTGAAAGAAATATCAGATGAATATCACTCTGAATAGAAGAGAATATCACTCACTGAATATCAGAAATATATCACTCTGAATAGATGAAGATAAATATCACTCTGAATATATCAGAAGATGAAAGAGATGACTGAATATCAGAAATCTGAATATCAGAAATATCAGAAATATCAGAGATAATATCACGAAAATGAATATCACTCTGAAATCACTCTGAAAGATATCACTCTGAATATCAGAGAGGGGAAATATGAATATCACTCTGAATATCAGAATATCACTCTGAATATCAGAAGGAGAAGAACATCTGAATATACAGATATCACTATGAAATCACTCTGAAAAGAATGAAAGATACTGAATATCACTCTGAAAGAGATATCAGTCTGAAGAAAGAAGTAATCAGAATATCACGTATGAAAGAATATATCACTCTGATATCAGAAAGATGAAATATCTCTGAATCTCAGAAAGAATGAGCACTCTGAATCAGAAATCAGAAAGAGATGAAATCACTCTGAATATCAGAAATCTCAGAGATATCAGAAATATCAGAGATGAATATCACTCTGAATATCAGAAATATCAGAAAGAGAAAGAGATGAATATCACTCTAAATATCAGAATATCAGAAAGAGATATCAGAAAGAATGATATCACTCTGAAAGAGATCACTGAATATCACTCTAAATACAGAAAGAGATCTGAATATCAGAAAGAGATAAATATCATTGAAATCAGAAATATCACTCTGATATCAGAATATCAGAAATATGAATATCACTCTGAATATCCCTTGAGATGAATATCACACAGAAATCAGAAATGAATATCAGAAAGAGAGATGAATATCACTCTGAAATATCACTCTGAAAATATCAGAAAGCGATCAGAAAGAAAGATAAATATCAAAATATCAGAATATCAGAAGAGATGAATATCTCTGAATATCAGAAATATCAGAAAGAGATGATATATCTCTGAATATCACTCTGAATATCACTCTGAGATGAATATCACTCCGAATATCACTCTGAATATCATCTGAAATATCAGAAAGAGATAAAATATCACTCTTGAATATCAGAAATATCAGAAATATCAGAAAGAGATATCAGAATATCACTCTGAATATCACTCTTGAAATATCAGAAAGAGATGAATATCACTCTGAAACAGAAGAGATGACTCATCATAAAGAATATTTCAGAATATATCACTCTGAATATCAACTCTGAAAATATCAGAAAGAGATGAATATCACTCTGAATATCAGAAATATCAGAAAGAGATATCACTCTGAATGTCAATATCAGAAAGAGAGAAATATCACTCTGAATATCAGAAATATCGAAAGAGTATATCACTCTGAATCTCAGAAAGATATCACTCTGAATATCAGAAATATCACTCTGAGATATAATCATCTGATATCAGATATCATCCAATATCAGATCTGAATATCACTCTGAAATATCAGAAAGAGATATCACTCGATATCACTCAGAAATGAATATCAGAAATATCAATATTAGAAAGAGATGATCAGCTGAATATCAAAATGATTGAATGAGATAATCACTGAATATCAACATATTAAGAGAAATATTCTAAAGAATGACTCACTCTATCACTACTTAAGAAAATCATATCACTCTTCTGAATATCACTCTGAATATCAGAAATATCAGAAAGAGATGGATATTGACTCTGAGATATCACTCTGAATCAGAAAGAGATGAATATCACTCTGAATATCAGAAAGAGATAAAGATCACTAATATCAGAATATCAGATATCAGAAAGATGAATATCAATATGAAAATATCAGAATATCACTCTGAATCTGATCAATATCAGAAAGAGATGAATCACTCTGAATAGAACTCAGAAAGAGATGAATCATCTGAATATCAGAATATCACTCAGAAAATCAATCTCAGAAACTGAATATCAGAAATATCAGAAAGAGAATGAATATCACTCTAGAATATCACTCGAATATCAGAATATCACTCTGAATATCACTCTGAATATCAGAAATATCAGAAAGAGATAAATATCACTCTGAATATCAAAATCATCAATATCAGAAATGGGAGATGAAATATCACTCTGAATATCACTCTCAGAAAGAGGTTATCACTTGAATATCAGAAATATCAGAAAATATCCAGAGATGAATATCACAGGTCACTCTGAATATCAGAAATATCAGAAAGAGATGGAATATCACTCTGAATATCAGAAAGATATATCAGAAAGACTCTGAATGATGAATATCTAATATCACTCTGAATATCAGAATATCAGAAGAGATAAAATCACTCTGAATTTCAGAAAGAGATGAAATATCACTCTGAATATCACTCGAATATCAGAGAAAGAGATAAATATCAGAAACTCTCTGAATATCAGAAAGAGATATCACTATGAAATATCAGAAATCAGAATATCAAAATATCAGAAAGATGAATCATCAAGAAACTATCAGAAATATCAGAAATATCAGAATTCACTCTGAAAGAGATGAATATCACTCTGAATATCAGAAATATCACTCTGAATAAGAATATCAGAAAGAGATGAAAGTATCACTCTGAATCAGAAATATCAGAAAGAAAGAGATCTGAAATATCACTTGAAATGATCAGAAAAGGAGATGAATATCACTCTGAATATCAGAAATGATTATCAGAAAGAGATGAATACTCAACTCTCACTGAAATATCAGAAAGAGATGAATATCACTCTGAAGTAATATCAGAAATATCAGGTTTGATTATCATCTGAATATCACTCAATATTTTGATCTGAATATCAGAAAGAGGGTATGATATTATCACTCTGAATATCAGAAATATCAGATCAGAAATTCACTGAATATCACTCTGAATATCAGAAAGAGAGATGAATCTGATATCACTATATCAGAAATATCAGATAAGAGTATCACTCTGAATATCACTCAGAAATATCAGAAAGAGATGAATATAGAAATATCACTATGAATATCACTCTGAAATATCAGAAATATCAGAAAGAGATGAATATCACTCTGAATATCACTCTGAAATATCAGAAAGAGATGAATATTGAATATCAGAAATATCAGAAAGAGAGGAATATCACATCAATGAATATCGATATCAAAATATGAATATCAGAAAGAGATAAAATTATCATCTGAATGAATATCACTCTGAATATCAGAAATATCAGAAATATCAGAAAGAAAGATGAATATCACTCGAATAATCACTCATGAATATCAGAAAGAGATGAATATCACTCTGAATATCAGAATATATCGAAAGAGAATAATATCACTCTGAATATCAGAAATCAGAATATCTAGAATACACTCTGAATATCAGAAAGAGATGGAAAATATCACTCTGAATCTTCTGAAAGAGTATCAGAATATCAGAAAGAGATGAATATCACTTGAATATCACTCTGAATATCAGAAATATGAATATCAGAAACTATCAGAAAGAGATGAATATCACTCTGAATATCAGAAAGAAAGAGATATCACTCTGAATATCAGAAATATCACTCGAAAGAAATATCAGAAAGAGATATCAGAGATAATATCACTCAGAAAGAGATGAATATCAGAAAGAGATATCACTCTGAATATGAGATATCACTCTGAAAGAAATCAGAAATATCAGAAAGAGATATCACCTCTGAAATCAGAATAGATATCACTCTGAATATCACTCTGAATATCAGAAATATCAGAAAGAGATGAATATCACAGAAATCAGAAAATGAATATCACTCTGAATATCAGAAATATCAGAAAGAGATGAATATCACTCTGAATATCACTCTCAGAAATATCAGAAAGAGATGAATATATCACTCTGAATATCACTCTGAAATATGAATATCAGAAATCGAGATCATATCATACAGAAAGAGATGAATATCACTCTGAATATCTGAATATCACTCTGATCTGAATATCTGAATATCAGAAAGAGATGAATATCACTCTGAATATCAGAAATATCAGAAAGAGATGAATATCACTCTGAATATCAGAAATATCAGAAAGAGATGAATATCACTCAGAAATATATATCATCTGAATATCAGATAAATCACTCTGAAATGAATATCACTCTGAATATCAGAAATATCAGAAAGAGATGAATATCACTCTGAATATCAGAAATATCAGAAAGAGATGAATATCACTCTGAATATCACTCTGAATATCAGCAATATCAGAAAGAGATGAATATCACTCTGAATAGAATAATATCACTCTGAATATCAGAAAGAGATGAATGTCACTCTGAATATGAGCGTCTGATAAATGCTGTAAATGTACAGAAAATTGTATTTTTAGAATACGATATCTGGATTACCTGACATCCTCACCCACAGGAAACACACCATTGCAGAAACCATTACAAAAACCTTGTGCTCCAATTAGAATATCAGAAGGAGGTACAGCAGGGCAGGGTATATTTTTTCTATAGTCTATAGGGACTGTAAAGTAACGTGGTCCACTCGAACCGAAAGCAGGTGGGTAGGGAGAAGCGACTCTCTCTAAAAGTCCACTGGCTATGTTTGCATCATACATGCTTTTTGCTATCAGGAAGTTAGTTTGTAGTGAAGTCCTTATCTTTAAATAAAAAACTATGAGTGAGTTTAATCGAACTGTGAACATTCTTTACTATAAATCATTAAAAGGAGTAAATAGTTTATTGTTCATTTAAAACATTGTCATGTTTCACAGTAATTATTTTGATTTTGTAAAGCCAGTGTTACATTATAATGTTCTTTTCATTACTTTTAAGAGTAAAACCAAAAACCAAAAAAATGTACCTTAACCCTAACCCTAGGTAAGTGAAGCCACCAGATGTACACCACAAGGTTCAGGACATGTAACAGTGTCAAAGTAGCAATTTTGCCCCTGAACCAACACTGTTCTTTTTGAGACCGGATAGGGCACATCTTTCGAAACAGTTGGTTTGACGTCAATCAAAGCTGTTGAACAAAAAGCACACAGTGTAAAAACAAACAGTCTTTTAAAACAAAGTCATGTACAAAAGAACGTCTTATGTTTTTTTGGAAATCAGACAAATATAATAAACATTATTATACAAAATAATCAGGACAGTACAGGATTAAACAACAGGTATCACATTCATTCATCTAAAAAGCAAAGTGTTTAATTTAAATATGGAGACACTTCATGCTGTTTATTTAAATATTCATTCAGTCATCTTCTATACCCGCCTATTCCCTAATCGGGGTCACAGGGATCTGCTGGAGTCTATCCCAGCCGTCTCCGAAATATATTAGTAACAAATAAAGTCAGGTCAAGTGAAGTCCCCTTTATTTATATAGCGCTTTTAACAGTCAGGATTGTTTCAGAGCAGTTTTACAGAAAAACCTCAGAAACAACAATATTTATTTATTAGAACAGTCCATTTAACTCATATCCATAAATTTAGAGTCCCCAACCAAGCAAGTCAGAGGCGACGACGGAACAAGGAACCAAAACTCAATCGGTGACAAAATGGAGAAAAAAAACCCTTGGGAGAGAACCGGGTTCAGTCTGGTGGTCAGTTCTCTTCTGAGCAGATAAACCAGTAGGTTACTCGTGCTGCAGTAAAGTTTCTGTGGTTTTGTCCGGGTGGCCGTTTAGAAGACAAGAAAAACTTGATGGTGGCGACGGTGAGCTCAGAATAACAAAGAACAGACGTATGTTAGTGTAGATGCCATTCAAACTGGTGATAAAGAAATACAGTGTGTATTGCATGAACTGTACTGATGTGTGTGTTAATTCAGGTTAAAGAGATGTGTCTTTATCTTTAACAGTGTGTGTGTGTGGTGTGTGTTATCTGAATAATAGTGTTTTAAATGTGTTACAGTGTGTGTTATGTGTAATTCAGGTTAAAGAGTGTCAGTGTGTGTTTGTGTAAACTGTGTGTGTGTGTGTGTGTGTGTGTAATGTGTGTGTCTTTAATCTAGTGTTTAAACTGTGTGTGTTGTTGTGTGTTATGTGTAGTTCCACAGTGTGTGTGTGTGTGTGTGTGTGTGTGTGTGTGTGTGTTGTGTATGTTTAAAGTAATTCTGTGTAATCCAGGTTAAAGAGATGTGTCTTTAATCTAGTGTTAAACTGACAGTGTGTGATGTACTGTGTGTGTACAGTGTGTGTGTGTGTGTGTGTGTCCAGGTTATGTGTATCTAGTGTGTGTGTGTGTGTGTGTGTGTGTGTGTGTGTGTTATGTGTAGTCCAGGTTAAAACTGAAACTGAGTGTGTGTGTGTGTGTGTGGTTAGTGTAAGGTTAGAAATGTGTCTTTAATCTAGTGTTAAACTGACAGTGTGTGTGTGTGTGTGTGTGTGTGTGTGTTATGTGTATGTGTTAAAGTGTGTGTGTGTGTGTGTTTTGTATGTGTATGTGTCTGTTAGTCCAGGTTAAAGAGATGTGTCTTTAATCTAGTGTTAAACTGACAGTGTGTGTGTGTATGTGTACTGTGTGTGTGTGTGTGTTGTGGTATGTGTGTGTGTGTGTGTTGTTGTGTGTGTGTGTTAATGTGTACAGTGTGTGTGTGTATGTGTAGTCCAGGTTAAAGAGATGTGTCTTTAATCTAGTGTTAAACTGACAGTGTGTGTGTGTGTGTGTGTGTGTGTGTATGTGTGTAGTCCAGGTTAATGAGATGTGTCTTTAATCTAGTGTTAAACTGACAGTGTGTGTATGTGTGTGTGTGTGTGTTATGTGTAGTCCCGTGTTAGGTTAAAGAAATGTGTCTTTAATCTAGTGTTAAAACTGACAGTGTGTGTGTGTGTGTGTGTGTGTGTGTGGTATGTGTAGTCCAGTGTGTGTCTTTATCTAAACTGTGTGTGTGTGTGTGTGTGTGGAATTCAGTGTAAGTTCAGGTTAAAGAGATGTGTCTTTACTCTAGTGTTAAACTGACAGTGTGTGTGTGTGTGTGTGTGTTATGTGTATCTTTAATCTCGTGTGTGTAGTCCAGGTTAAAGAGATGTGTCTTTTAATCTAGTGTTAAACTGACAGTGTGTGTGTGTGTGTTTGTGTTATGTGTGTGTGTGTGTGTCCAGGTGTGTGTCTTTAATCTAGTGTGTGTATTATGTGTAATTCAGGGTTAAAGAGATGTGTCTTTACTCTAGTGTTAAACTGACAGTGTGTGTTTTTGTGCCTCCCGAACAGTGCAGGGTAAATTATTCCAGAGTTTTGTGGTTAAACCTCCTTTTCTTTTTTTTTTGTGTTGGTTTTTGGGGGTTCTAGATAAGAGAAGGTTCTGCCACCTGCAGTTGATTTAGTTATTCTAGGTTCTATCAGATTGTCTGAGTCCTGAGAGCGCAGCGGACGTGGAGGACTATAATAGGATAAGAGTCACTCAGGTACTGAGGTACTAAACCATTCAGGACTTTAGAAGTAATGAACAGGATTTTATCATCTATTGGATATTTTAATAGGGAGTCAGTGCAGTGTGGACAGAACCGGACTAATATAATCAGACTCTCTGGTTCTAGTAAGAACTCTCGCTGCTGCGTATTGGACCAGCTGGAGTTTGTTTATTAGACGTGCAGAACAACCAGACCAGTAAAGCGGTACAATAGTCTAATCTTCAGGTCATAAGGGGCAGGGTGGCTCAAATGGTTAAGGTGCTGAGTTGTTAAATCTGAAGACCAGAAACACCTGGGTTCAAGCCCCACCTCCGGCAAGTCAACCACTGTTGGGTCCTTGAGCAAGACCCTTAACCCCTCCTGCTCCAGGGGCGCTGTATCATAGCTGACCCTGCGCTCTGACCCCAACTTACTAAGATGGGATATGTGAAAAATGCATTTCATTGGCTCTGTACATGTACCTTGCACAATGAATTGAATATTATCTTATCTTATAAACACATGAACTAAAATTTCTGCATTTGACCCTCGAGGGCACAGGTCGTAGTTTAGATATAATTATAAGATGAAAAAATAAAATGCAGTTTTACTAATGTGAGAAATCTGAAGCTCTGAAAGGAAAAAAATTACTGACAAAAAGCACACCTGAGTTTCTAACTAACAATGAAGGGTTGACAGAGCGCCATCAAGTGTTAGACAGTGATATAGATTATTACAGGCAGAGACTTTATGTCCGATAATTAACACCTCTGTTTTTACAGGATTCAGCAATAAGAAATTATTTCTCATCCAGTTTTTTTACATCAGCTTTATAGTCAGTTAGTTTTTGGAATTGGTAAATTTCACCCCGTGGGTTGCGAAGAAATATACAGCTGAGTGTCATCAGCATAGCAGTGAAAGCTAACACCATGTTTCCTCATAATATCTCCCAAGGGTAACATGTAAAGTGTAAAAAGTAACGGTCCAAGAACTGAGCCTTGGGGTACTTTATCTCTAATAGTATCGATCTTAGAATTAAAGTAATTCATAAATTCATCACTGCTGTGCTGATGGGAAATGTCGACACCTGTTGATGCTTCGTTATTGGTTAACTGTATTGAATAAATACCTGGGGTTGTGTTTGTTCTCTTCTAGAAGAGATGAAAAGTAATCAGATCTACCAGATTTACCAGGTTACAGGTTTAATGCATTTTTAGTTTAGTTTCCTCCAGCTGCGCTCCACTTTTCGGGCTGCTCTCTTTAAGGCGAGTGTGTGCTCATTATACCACACTGCCAAACTATTTTCCTTTATCTTTATTAAGCATAATGGAGAAACTGTATTTAAAGTACTAGAAAAGACAGTCTCCATATTTTCAATTACATCATCAAGGTTTTCTATCTGAGCTATTGGATATGCTGGAGAATTGGGATAAATCGGGAAGATTACTTACATTTACAGCATTCGGCAGACGCCCTTATCCAGAGCGACTTACATTTATACAACTGAGCAATTATGGGTTAAGGGCCTTGCTCAGGGGCCCAGCAGTGGTGACCCGGTGGAGCTGGGAACAGTCTTTTGTGGTAGAAGTGATGGTTCTTACATATTTGTGACAGGTTTTAGAATTTACAGTTCTAGCTATATTAAGTTTACACAGAATTAGAAAATGATCTGAAATATTGCGCTTTGTTGCAGAATTTCAACGTCATCTCAATTCCATGAGAGAGTATTAAATCTAGAGTGTGATTTTTATTACGAGTAGGACCTGAAAGTCCAATAGAGTTCAGAAACGCTGGTCCCAGAGCATCAGCATCAATTTCATGAGAGAGTATTAAATCTAGAGTATGATTTTTATTACGAGTAGGACCTGAAAGTCCAATAGAGTTCAGAAACGCTGGTCCCAGAGCATCAGCATCAATTCCATGGGAGAGTATTAAATCTAGAGTATGATTTTTATTACGAGAGTAGGAGTCCAATAGTTGGTCCCACCTGAAAGTCCAATAGATTTTTGTCATTTTCGAAATGGATATTAAACAAAACTTTATCGTTTGTTTCTCTGCGTTGCATGAATTTTTTATTTTATTATGGGATGAATTCCATTCTTTTTTAATCGGGTCAGGTCTGCCCCAAAAACTCTGTAATGACAATCTGCTATGTATCTCATCACCACGGTAAGCAGGGAGAGGACCAGAGCAGATTACTGCATCTGACATCGTACTTTCGAATTCACACACCTTTTAAAAATTAATTTTAGTGATCTCCGTCTGGCAATGTCGAGCATCTTTAGCGCCGGCGTGAATAACAATCTTACTGAATTTACGCTTAGCATTAGCCAACACTGTTAAATTTGCCAAGATGTCAGGTGCTCTGGCTCCCGGTAGACATTGGACTATGGTAGCTGGGGTCTTTATTTTCACGTTCCGTACAATAGAACCTGTTTAATGTTTTGGTCAGAACTGAAAAGCGGTGTTTTGACACGTGACTATGCCACCTCACAGTCACCCAGTTGCCCTGATGCATGGGCTGTAGAACCGGATCTGGATCATGTACAGGTTTCCCTGAACTATTCGCATCCTAAACCGAATCTACATCCCTCACATTCTTACTGTCCTCAATTAAAGTCTGGATGCGTGTCTCTAGTTCTGAACCTTGTCTACATTTATCACATGTGAAGCCCTTACCGTCGACAGAGAGAGATAAAATATCAAATCAAATATAGTTCAAAATATCAATCAGATCTTGACCAGAACTGGACGTGACGTCTGGACCGATCACTTTAAATCCATTTACACACTAAACACAAACTACAAAACTGAACAAAACACCATCACTGAAAAACTAAACACACTAGAATTGGTTATAAAAGACTCCCAGAATCCTCTAGACTTCCCCATTACAGAGGAGGAACTCAATGAAACCACACACACTCAAAGCCAAAAAAGCCACTGGACCGGACGGCATCATGAACCAAATGATCCTAAAGTCCAAAATTCCAATTAGCAGTTCTTAAATTGTTTAATATGATTCTGAGTGTAGGTTATTTCCCGGACAGCTGGACACCAGGTCTTATTACACCCATTATTAAAAGCCGAGATAAATTCGACCCTAATAACTACAGAGGCGTCTGTGTGAACAGTAATCTGGGGAAGGTTCTATGTAGCATCCTTATGGAACACAATGTCTTAAGTAAAAGTTAAATTGGATTTATACCAAAACACCGCACTAGTGATCATATTTACACTCTAATCGACCAACACGGCAACAAGAACAAAAACGAAATATCTGCATGTTTTATAGATTTCCAAAAAGCTTCCGATTCCATTCGGCACCAAGGTTTATTTTATAAACTCATGGAAAGCGGTGTTGGGGGGGGGGGGACATATGACATCATCAAATCCATGTACACAAACAACAAGTGTGGAATAAAAATTGGCCACAAAAGAACTAAATTCATTTCTCAGGAGCGTGGAGTGAGACAGTGAGAGTGAGACAGGAGCGTGGAGGAGACAGGAGTGTGTGTGGAGTGAGACAGGAGTGTGTGTGGAGTGAGACAGGAGTGTGTGGAGTGAGACAGGAGTGTGGAGTGAGACAGGAGTGTGGAGTGAGACATGGGAGTGAGACAGGAGTGTGGAGTGAGACAGGAGCGTGGAGTGAGACAGGGCTGCTGTCTGAGCCAAACATTATTTTATATCTATATCAACGAATTGGCCTCCATTCTAGAGCGTTCTACAGCACCTGGTCTCACTCTACACCACTCGGAAGTAAAGTTCCTGCTGTACGACGACCTGGTCCTGCTGTCCCCCACTGCTCAGGGTCTACAGCAGAACCTGGACCTGCTACAGCAGTACTGTCAGACCCGGGTCCCTGACAGTCAACCCCAAAAAAAAACCAAAACTATTATCTTAGAAAAAAAGATTCCAGATGTCAGAGGGACACACCACACTTCACTTTAGGGACACACCACACCTTCACTTTAGGGACACACCACACTTTAGGGACACACTTCACTTTAGGGACACACAAAATAGAACACTGTAAAGACTACAATTACTCAGGACTGAAAATCAGTTCCACAGGAAATTTCAGTCCAGCAGTGAAGGAGCTGACAGAGAAACACACACACAGGGCATTTTATACCATCAAAAAACACATCACATCCACATCCAATCCCATCCCAATCCCAGATCCAATCCCAAATCCCAATCCCAATCCCAATCCCAGATCCAATCCCAATAATCCCAATCCCAGATCCAAATCCAATCCCGATCCAAAATCTAATTCAATTCAATTCAATTCAGTTTTATTTGTATAGCGCTTTTTACAATGGTGATTGTCACAAAGCAGCTTTACAATTGAAGAAATTATGAAACATGAATGAATCAGTTTGTCCCTGATGAGCAAGCCGGGGGCGACGGTGGCAAGGAAAAAACTCCCTGAGATGAGATAGGAAGAAACCTTGAGAGGAACCAGACTCAACAGGGAACCCATCCTCATTTGGGTGAAAACAGGTAGCAGGGATCATGAGGTTACATCGTGTGTGTGTGTAAACAACTATAATCATCAGTCCTTAGCGAGCAGCCGGAACGTCTTTATGGCGAAGTGGGTCGTCCTAGATCGCCCTGGTGATGCATCATCCGCTGGGCAGGTCACAGGGAAGGGTCCCACAGGACAGGGGTCGGAGGTGGGGGTCTGGATCACCGGCAGCTCCGTTGTGGCGTATGTAACTCAACAGTGAGAGAGAGAGAGAGAGAGAGAGAGAGAGAGAGAAGAGAGATAGGGAAAAGAAGGCAAAAAGAAGGAAAACAGTCCTTACATTACAGACAATGTAATCACACGGTTTGGATTGATTAAATGAATAATGTAGAGTGCAAGGATGGACTCCGGCAAGACTAACTAGGTCAGCATAACTAAAAGGAGAACCAGAGGGAAACACAGACATGAGGGCTCCCTGATATGTTAAGCAACCAGCCGCTCTCATCATCAACACCGTGATCAATAAGAGAGGGGAAGACAGCATCTAAACATACCAGATCACCATAATACTCAACACTCATCAGTCCCCCAGATCTGCTCCTTTATCTAAGGGGAATCAATACAAAATGCTTGATTAAATAATTCAATTCAATTCAATTCAGTATGTTTTTTAAATAACCTGGACTTAAACACTGAGACTGTGTCTGATTCCCGAACATACATAGGGAGGTTATTCCATAGCATTGGGGCTCTGTGAGAAAAGGCTCTGCCACCTGCTGTAGTTTTTATAATACGCGGTACTGACAGGCAGCCTGCATCCTTTGATCGAAGTAGGCGTGGCGGAACGTAAGACACTAGAAGTTCGCTTAAGTACTGCGGTGCAAGACCATTTGGAGCTTTATAAGTTAAAAGAAGTATTTTAAAATCGATGCGGTGTCTCACTGGGAGCCAATGCAGTGTGGATAGGACTGGTGTGTGATGTGCTCGTATCTGTTAGTTTTAGTGAGGACTCTCGCTGCTGCGTTTCTGGACTAGCTGAAGTTTATTAATGCACCTAGTTGAACATCCAGACAGTAAAGCGTTACAGTAATCCAGCCTGGATGTGATAAACGCATGAACTAATTTTTCGGCATCAGTAATCAGATATTTCTTATTTTAGCGATATTTCTGAGATGATAAAACGCTATCCTGCTAATATTGTCGACATGGGCTTCAAATGAGAGATTGGAGTCTAAAATCACACCCAAATCTTTTACTGTTGCACTTGGTGAAACAGAAAGACTGTCTAGGGTTAAGGTGTGATCAGGAAGCTTACTTTTAGCTACCTGTGGTCCTAGAACCAGAACCTCCGTCTTGCTAGCGTTAAGCAAGAGGAAATTGCATAACATCCAATCTCTTACTTCCTTCACACATTGCGCAATATTATTAAACTGGCCTTTATTCGCATCAGGCCTTGATGAGACGTATAACTGTGTGTCATCAGCGTAACAGTGGAAACTGATATCATGCTTACGAATTATGTTTCCCAGAGGCAGCATGTAAAGAGAGAAAAGAAGTGGGCCTAAAACCGAGCCCTGTGGAACACCATACTTTACAAGGGAGCACGCAGAATAATCACCATTTAAATCTACAAACTGGTAACGATCGGTTAAATAGGACCTGAGCCACGCAAGAGCTGTTCCTTTAATTCCTACTAATTTTTCTAATCTGTGAAGAAGAATATCGTGATCTATGGTGTCGAAAGCCGCACTAAGGTCAAGTAATATAAGCAACGAGACACAGCCTTGGTCGGATGCCAGTAAGAGGTCATTAGCTACTTTGACCAGTGCCGTCTCTGTGCTGTGGTGAGGCCTGAATCCTGATTGATAAAGTTCGTGTATGTTATTTCTTTGTAAATATGAACATAGCTGCTGCGCTACTACCTTCTCTAGGATTTTAGAGATAAACGGAAGGTTAGATATCGGTCTGTAGTTTGACAGCTCATTTTGGTCAAGGTCAGGTTTCTTAATTAAAGGTTTAATAACTGCTAATTTAAAAGATTTGGGAACATACCCACTGCTGAGAGAAGAGTTAACTATTTTCAACAGGGGTTCTGATACTGCCGGTACAATTTGCTTAAGAAAGTGTGTTGGTATAGGATCTAACACACAAGTTGACGGTTTTGTGGAAGAGATGAGTGCGATTAGGTTTTTCTCTTCCAGAGGAGTGAAATTTTCTAAGTTCTGATCTGATGCGGTTAATTGTTCATCAGAATCATTCGAAAGGTCTGGTTTTAAAGCGTGAATTTTCTGCCTAATGTTTGCAATTTTATTATCAAAAAAGTTCATGAAATCCTCACTGCTGCACGCAGTTATGGTGCAGGTTTCTGAGGTCGTCTTATTCCTAGTTAATTTTGCGACGGTGTCGAATAGAAATCTAGGATTATTTTTATTATTTTCAATAAGGTTAGAAAGATACGTTGATCTAGTTACACTAAGAGCTTTTTTATAAGCTAGAATTCCCTCTTTCCATGCTGCCTGGAAAACCAGCAATCTAGTTTGGCGCCATTTACGTTCTAGTTTACGGGCGCTCTGTTTTAAAGAGCGTGTGTTCATTATACCATGGAGCGAGTTTCTTATCTTTAATTATTTTTCTTTTAACTGGAGCCACGTTATCTAATGTAGAGCGGAATGAATGCGGCATCTATATATTCAGTCGCCTGCTCGAGTTCTGTTGGATCAGACGGCGATCCAATGACAGAAGACAAGTCTGGAAAGACAATTAATAAAGCTCTGAGCAGAAGTTGAAGTGTAAATGTACGTTTAAAGCGGTAGCGCGGCGCTACATATGCACTATTAGTATGACGCATTTTAAACGATATAAGATGGTGATCAGAAATAATTTCGCACTGAGGAGTTGTTACTAATCCTAATCCCAGATCTAATCCCAATCCCAATCTGGCTCAAATTATACGATTCTATTATAGAACCCATTCTACTGTACGCTAGTGAATTCTGGGGACACACAATGGGATAAACACCCAGTCCAAATCATGCACACACAATCCTGTAAATCAATTCTACCCCCAGACCCCCACCTCTAGCTACACCCCAGACCTCCAGAGCTACCAGTACAAAACCCTAAAACACACTGACCCCAGACAAACCTGCACCAGACCCCACTACCAGTACCAGTAAAACCCTAAAACACACTGACCCCCAGAGCTACCAGTACAAAACCCTAAAACACACTGACCCCCAGAGCTACCAGTACAAAACCCTAAAACCCTGACCCCCAGAGACTAAAACACACACACACTGACCCCCAGAGCTACCAGTACAAAACCCTAAAACACACTGACCCCCAGAGCTACCAGTACAAAACCCTAAAACCAACTGACCCCCAGAGCCTACAAAACCCTAAAACACACTGACCCCCAGAGCTACCAGTAAAACCCATAAAACAACAACCCCCATGTACAAAACCCTAAAACACACTGACCCCCAGAGCTACCCAGTACAAAACCCTAAAACACACTGACCCCCAGAGCTACCCAGTACAAAACCCTAAAAAAACACACTGACCCCCAGAGCTACCAGTACAAAACCCTAAAACACACTGACCCCACCCCCAGAGACACCAAAACCCTAAAACACACTGACCCCCAGAGCTACCAGTACAAAACCCTAAAACACACTGACCCCCAGAGCTACCAGTACAAAACCCTAAAACACACACTGACCCCCAGAGCTACCAGTACAAAACCCTAAACACTACCCCCAAAACCCTAAAACACACTAAAACACACTGACCCCCACCCCAGAGCTACCAGTACAAAACCCTAAAACACACTGACCCCCAGAGCTACCAGTACAAAACCCTAAAACACACACTGACCCCCAGAGCTACCAGTACAAAACCCTAAAACACACTGACCCCCCCAGACAGAGCTACCAGTACAAAACCCTAAAACACACTGACCCCCAGAGAGCTTACCAGTACAAAACCCTAAAACACACTGACCCCCAGAGCTACCAGTACAAAAACCCTAAAACACACTGACCCCAGAGCTACTAGTAAAAACCCCAGAGCTACCAGTACAAAACCCTAAAACACACTGACCCCCAGAGCTACAAAACCCTTAAAAACACCACTGACCCCCAGAGCTACCAGTACAAAACCCTAATACACACTGACCCCCAGAGCTACCAGTACAAAACCCTAAAAAACACACTGACCCCCAGAGCTACCAGTACAAAAAACCCTAAAACACACTGACCCCCAGAGCTACCAGTACAAAATCCCCCAGAGTAAAAAACCACACTGACCCCCAGAGCTCCAGTACAAAACCCTAAAACACACTGACCCCCAGAGCTACCAGTACAAAACCCTAAAACACACTGACCCCCAGAGCTACCAGTACAAAACCCTAAAACACACTGACCCCCAGAGCTACCAGTACAAAACCCTAAAACACACTGACCCCCAGACCTACCAGTACAAAACCCTAATACACACTGACCCCCAAAGCTACCAGTACAAAACCCTAAAACACACTGACCCCCAGAGCTACCAGTACAAAACCCTAAAACACACTGACCCCCAGAGCTACCAGTACCCCCCCCAGAGCTACCAGTACAAAACCCTAAAACACACTGACCCCCAGAGCTACCAGTACAAAAAACCCCAAGCTCCTGCAGAGCCAAGAGCGAACCCTAAGAGCAACAGACCCGTGAGATGAACAGAGAGAAGAGTCTCCTCACCCAACTGATACTGAATCTCAGTACTCTCACACACTGCACTGACACACTGACACACACTGACTCACACACTCTGACACACCTCCACCGCAGGAGCAGACACACACCAAAACAATAAGACCTCTATTATAATTATTCTAATTATAACACTACAAAAACACAACTTCATCACACACTGGAACACACACACACAAGCACAGAGTAAAATGCAGTGCTATCGGGACCTAAATCCACAGTACACTGTAGCGGATTACCTAAAAACAGTGACTGACCCCAAACACACACACACACACACACACACACTGACACGCTACAGACTCAGCGCTCACACACTGACTATAGAGACCAGACGCTACACACACACACACACACACACACACACACACACACACACACACACACACACTGACACGCTACAGACTCAGCGCTCACACACTGACTATAGAGACCGGACGCTACACACACACACACACACACACACACACACACACACACTGACATGCTACAGACTTAGCGCTCACACACTGACTATAGAGAACGGACGCTATAAGGCATCATGGTGTACACACTGCAACACCAACGCCATGGAGACACACAGAGCTGCACTTTCTCACTGAGTGTACAAAATATACACCCCCAATTCATCAACCTACCCCACACTCACAAACTGCCCCTCCTACTGGGGGAAAGGAGGGAGAGTTGCGTCTTAGCAGGGCAGTACGTCTCTGCCCGTCACATACTGAGGGACAGTCAGTGTCAGTAACACACCCACACACACACACACACACAGCCCTGTTTGTCCCATATACCACTAATTATCTCACTACTGTCTTTTTCTCTGTTGTTTTTCTGTACATTTTCTGTATATTTTTTATACATTTTCTGTATTCTTTAATATATTTTCTGTATATTTTTGTCTTTAATTTGTTTATTTGTGCTTTGGCAAAACTGTAACGCAATTATGGTCATGCCAATAAAACCATAAAACTGTACATATGGCAGGTGGTGCAGACAGCGATAGCAGGAGTGGGAGCCATTACTAATGAGTGGTTCCGAAGTAGCGCTGTTGTTGAGGTACTCGGGAGAAAAAAAAGAAAACTGTAGAACAGAAACGCGACTGGAAACGCAAACTAACAAACGGGCGAACGATGCTAACTAGCACACCGCTCAGCAGCACCGCAAACAGGAAGTGACGTCCGCAGAAACCCAAACATACAAATAAAATACAAAACAGCTTCTTACAAAAATCCTTGGTAAATGGAAGGCAAACTTTAAAATTTACCACACGACCCAAAACATAACTATAAAATGTAGACTAAGAAAAGGCACCTGCATTTACGGGTCCATTATGAAATCTGCAACAGCCTCAATTGGATTGCTGGCGGTAATTGACTGGGTCTTAAGTGGAAATTAAGATAGTCTTTACCGAATACGGGTAATATAGGAACTGGACCATAAGAATGAATGTCGGGACTCTGACTTAATTCCCGTAAACACATTTGGGATGAACTAAAACACAGACTTCACCCCGACCCCGAATCTCCTCACCTCCCCAAGCTTTCATTTCACAAATGCTTTCATAACTAAACAATGTAATAACTCCTCACTGCCAAACTTTGTGCTCAACAAGCACACAAATGTGTGATGGTCAGGTGTCCACAAAACTTTGACCATACAAGATGGATGGATAGATAGATAGATAGATAGATAGATAGATAGATAGATAGATAGATAGATAGATAGATAGGATAATATAGATAGATATAAATAGACAGACATATAGACAAATAAATAATAATAAATGCTAAATAATTAATTTTATTGTTTGTTTAAATGTTAATTGGTCTCTATTTTTTCTCCAGAAGAAAAAAAATATTTTGGGAGAGGGTTTTTTTTGAACGTATTTCCTACACATTTCCCTCCGTTAAAGTACTAATCAGTGCTAAACATTGCCTATAAACACGTTACTGTTATTGCTGCAAGATTTTCCAGAAATTTTCCAGAAATTTTCCAGAAATATAAATAAATAAATCATTAAAACCCATATACAATGTTTTTTTAATAACAAAAAGAAGAAAAAAAAGTACCAATCGCACAGAGGACCTCACAGAGTATCAAACACAACAAACAGACGGCTAAGCAGACCCTCATGCTGGAGTCGAACAGCAGTGAAAACACAGTCCTGTTGTTGTGATAAGTTCTGAATCAATCCGGACGATTCAAACTTTTAAAAGCCTTAAGCCATGTGTTTATTATAATAGTTAATTATTATTATCATCTTTACCTATAATTATATCATCCCTCCCAAGATAATATAGGGGTGTAACAGTGGTTAATGCCAGTGGAGTGTGTGAGTGTGTATGTATGTTTTTGCATTCACTCCCCATCCAATCTGACCGATCTTGAGCTATTTTGCAAAGAAGAACGGGCAAACATTTCAGTCTTTGGATGTTCAGTGCTGGTAGAGAATAGAGACATACCCCGAAAGACTTGCAGCTGTAATCGCAGCAAAAAGTGTCACTACAAAGTATCGACACAGGGGACTGAAGACAAATGCACCCCACACTTTTCAGATTTTTATCTGCTTAAACTTTTAAAAAAACCGTGCATCATTTTCATACCACGTCACAATTGTGTGCTACTTTGTGTTGGTTTACATAAAATCTCAATAAAAAAACATTTACGTTTGTGGTTTTAAGGTGAGCAAAAGTAAAAAAAGTTCAAGGGGCATAAATACTTTTTCAAGGCACTGTACTGAGAAACAGTTTTTTCACCCCACAGTTATGTTTTTAGTGAACTCCCTCACTGGGTATGTGTGTAGGTAGACTCTATGAATATTCAACCAGAGCTGTTTATACCACTGCATTTATCGATCTATCTATCTATGTATATATCTATCTATGTATATATTTATCTATGTATATATATATATATATATATATATATATATAGATATATATTACATTCATAAAGATTTCTGTATATTTATTCATATCCTGAATATAATTTATATTATTTTTATATAATTTACCAATTATTCTGAACAATCACCTATATATTTTCTTCACATTACCATCTCTTCTATGACTTATATTCTTATATTAAATTCATACATAGCTCTTTTGTTTATCCACTATTTATATATCTGTACACTATGTTTATACTGCACTGTTACTTTGCACTTCTGGTTAGATGCAGGGACACAAGGCAGTAGCACAGACTTCACACCCTCAGGAAGAACACAGCACATATCTAAGGTAAGCAAGCTGAAATTTGTTTTCTCTACTTTCCTGTTAAAGAATGTGAGGACAATAAGTCGTAAAAATCCATAAAGAAGCTAGATTTAACCCGTACTATACATTATGTGTAAGGTATTGATGGGTTTTTGGAAGGACAAGTTAAAACAATTCAGATAATTAATATGCTTTGCTTTTTCAATAGTATTTTGTATAAGTGTAAAAGTATAAGTGCCATGGGATGGATATTCAGGGATTGTGCTTTGGAAATACAGAACTTTTTTAAATTAAGCACAATGATTATTGTGAATGATCACACTGTTGGCTTGTCCTTTAAAATTATTTGTTTTTTTTCTGTTTGGTGACATATTTTTCTTATACTATCATGCACAAATGTTTGTTTCTTTCAGGTTCATTCAGTTTGTCTAATGATTAATTTAATTGCATAATTAAAAGCTTAAAACCTCACCCAGCCTAAAGTAAGAATGTTATGGAACGAACAAGCGTTAGTCATTTAGATACCTTTAGCTGTGTAACTGTACCACTACCTCCATGGTTTGTTCCACACACACACACAGTTTTGTACTAGAGTATTTTCAATGTTTACTTACTGGTAAATCCTACTGCACAATTGTATACCTGGCCTGTCTGATAAGTTCCTTTTTCTTCATTATGTTGTTTGTTAACTAGTGTTCTTTAACAAACCACTGAGGCCTTCACAGAACAGGGCTATTTATACTTAGACTAAATTACACACAGGTGGACTCTATTAACTAATTAGGTAACATCTGAAAACAATTTATTACACTGGATTTTATTTAGGGGTATCAGAGTACAGGGGGACTAAATACAAATGCACGTCACACTTTTTAGTTTTTTTATGTGCTTAAAAATTTTAAAAACCATGTATGAAAAGTATGTGCCACGTTGTGTTGGTCTATCACATAAAATCTCAATAAAATAGATTTAAGTTTGTGGGTGTAAGGTGAAAAAATGTGAAAAAGTTCAAGGGGTATGAATACTTTTCAAGGCACTGTATTTCCAAAAGACAGAGAAGCATAAAGCTACATATAATAATGGAGACAGAAGCATACAAAACTACATAATATGTTAGACCAGCAATCTGATTAGTGACTGCAAAATGGTGGGAAAGGGTATTGCCAGACAGCATCATGACTTTGATGGTCTTTAGGACGAAGAGTTCAAGAGTGCAAATTAAAGGCATGTGTTCAAAACTGAAAAAAAAGAATGTTTCGAAGAATTTAGACCGAAGTTGGTAAACGTTTTTGTGGTCAGGTAGTGCTTACAGATGACTGGGACAGCAGAAGTGGTTAGGGAGACAGAAAGAACATACTAGACGTGTCATCTGGAAGAAGGGCATTAGGTAAGAAGAATTGGTGGTAGAATAAGGAAGTCCAGGATAGGATACAGAAAAAGATGTTAGGACATGGAAAGGATGAAAAAAAGTAGACAAAGTAGGACTTTTATTCCTGTCAGGTCACCGTTTATACCGTTTTCCAGTGTGGGTTCTGTTAGTACAGCTTTTATTTCTGTCAGGTCACCGTTTATACCGTTCTCCAGTGTGGGTTCTGTTAGTACAGCTTTTATTTCTGTCAGGTCACCGTTTATACCGTTCTCCAGTGTGGGTTCTGTTAGTACAGCTTTTCTTTTTATTTCTGTCAGTCAGTCACCGTTTATACCGTTCTCCAGTGTGGGTTCTGTTAGCACAGCTTTTATTTCTGTCAGCTCACCGTTTATACCGTTCTCCAGTGTGGGTTCTGTTAGCACACAGCTTTTATTTCTGTCAGCTCACCGTTTATATACCGTTCTCCAGTGTGGGTTCTGTTAGTACAGCTTTTATTTCTGTCAGGTCACCGTTTATACCGTTCTCCAGTGTGGGTTCTGTTAGTACAGCTTTTATTTCTGTCAGGTCACCGTTTATACCGTTCTCCAGTGTGGGTTCTGTTAGTACAGCTTTTATTTCTGTCAGGTCACCGTTTTATACCGTTCTCCAGTGTAGGTTCTGTTAGTACAGCTTTTATTTCTGTCAGGTCACCGTTTATACCGTTCTCCAGTGTGGGGTTCTGTTAGTACAGCTTTTATTTCTGTCAGGTCACCGTTTATACCGTTCTCCAGTGTGGGTTCTGTTACTGTTCTAATGAATGTTAAATATTGTCATTTCTGATGTATTTCTGTAAAAAGCTGCTTTGAAACAATCCCGATTGTTATCGCTATAGAAATAAAGGTGACTTCACTTTAATCAATAGTAATCTTTTTTACTTTCTGCTTGAAAGTGTCCACCTCTTCTACCTCTTCTACCCTTTTTCCTCAAATTTTTCTCAGTTTATCAGATAAGTACACTAGGACAGACAGACTTTTTAGTGTACTCATCACATGCCTCTCATTTTCCTCACTTAAAATACTCCTTCCATTTTCTTTGTATACTTATTTTCATCTTCATCCTTAATAACCATGATAACCTCACAGGTCCTTCTCTCCTTTTTAGTGTCTGTCCTAGTGTACTCATCATATATGCCTTCTTTTGAGCCTCAGCCGCAACCTTCTTTCTGTGCTGTAACCAGTTTTCTGTTCTCCTTGCATTACTGTCTACTTTCTTTCTTATTCCTTTCCATGTCCTAACATCCTCCTCCTTATTCTACCACTAATTCTTCTTACCTACTGCCCTTCTTCCAGATGACACATCTAGCATGTTTTTTTTTCTGTCTCCCTAAACATTTTTGCTGTCCCAGTCATCTGGAAGCACTACCTGACCACCAAAACCTTTATCAAGTTCAAGTTCAAGGAGCTTTATTGTCATTTCAACCATATATAGCAGAAATGCAGTACACAGTGAAATGAGATAACGTTTCTCCAGGACCCCCTGGTGCTACACAAAACATAGAATTTCACAAAACAAGAGCCACTGAGCAGAATAGACATAAAGTGCATGTGTGCAAAACCTAGTGCAGACAGTGCACAAACATTACAAAAAGACAGTGCAAAGAAGACAATAGAGAACAGAACATGGCGCTGGACAGAACATTTAATAGCGCCAACCATATGGTAAAATGAAAATGGGGGTAAGACATGGAATGTGCAACATAACAACAATATTGTGCAAACAGCATTATAAAGTGACTATAAATGACTATAGCATTATAAAGTGACTGTACTTAACAGTCTACTTGTGTTGAATGTGTGTGTGTTGTATGTAGATCAGTTCTGTGTTGAGCAGCCTAATGGCTTGGAGGTTGAGTGTGTGTGCATATTTGTAGGTTGAGGTAGTTCAGATCAGTGTGTTGAGCAGCCTGATGGCTTGAGGGAAGAAGAAACTGTTACACATTCGGGTTGTTAGGGCCCGAATGCTACGGTACCTTTTTCCAGAGGGCAGAAGTGTGCAGAGTGAGTGTGTGGGGTACCTCCACAAATGCTGTTAGCTTTGTGGATGCAGAGTGTGGTGTAGATGTCTGTTGTGGAGGGTTCTTTCTGTCCTCTGTAGGGTCTTGCGATCCTAAACCGGGGCAGTTCCCCCAAGCCAGGCAGTGTGATGCACCTGCTCAGACGGCTCTCAATGGTCCCTCTGTAGAACATGGTCAGGATGGGAGGTGAAAGGTGGGATTTTCCTCAGACTTTGCAGGAAGTAGAGGTGCTGCTGGGCTTTTTTGCTAATAGAGAGCTGGTGTTGAGTGACCAGATGAGGTTCTCCGTCGAGGTGGACACCAAGAAATTTAGTGTCCTTGATGATCTCTACCAAGGAGCCATAGATGTTCAGCAGAGAATGGTCGCTCTTTGCTTTTCTGAAGTCAACAACTATCTTCCTTAGTCTTGTCAACGTTCAGAGACAGGTTATTGGCTTTATACCAATGCTGTTATCTCTTTCACCTCCTTTCTGTATGCAGACTCGTCGTTCTTGCTGATGAGACCCACCACAGTCATGTCATTGGCGAACTTGACTTGACGATGTGATTTGAGCTGTGCGATTGCTACACAGCCATGAGTCAGCAGAGTGAACAGCATTTGGACCCTCACAACCCGAATGTGTAACAGTTTCTTTCCTCAATCCATCAGGCTGCTCAACACACCGAACTGAACTACCGCAACCCACAAATATGCACACACACTCAAACGTCTTTTGTTAAGGACAGTCGCTCCACAATGCTTCTTGATACCATATTTCAATCTCTGTCTAAATACTTTACAACAATCTTCCTTTTTTAGTCTCTGGAACACATGGTTTTTATTTGCACCCTTGAACTCAAAGTTGCTTTATGCTTGTTTTCTCTTTTGGAATTACAGTGCCTTGAAAAAGTATTCATACCCCTTGAACAACTTTTTCACATTTTTTCATTTATCAATGTGGCTCTCAAAGGAAAGATTGCTGTTAAAAAGCACACCTAAGTTCCTAACTAACGATGAAGGATTGAGAGAGCAGCAGCCATCAGGTGTTAGACAGATATCTAGATTATTACAGACGGAGGCTTTATTGCCGATAATTAACACCTCTGTTTCTACAGGATTCAGCAATAAGAAATTATTTGTCATCCAGTTGTTTATATCAACTATGCATTCAGTGTCCAAGGCATAGCAGTGAAAGTGAAAAGCCAAACACCATGTTTTCTAAAAGTAAATAAAAGAAAAAAGCCAACACCATGTTTTCTAATAATATCTCCTAGGGGTAGCATGTAAAGTGTAAAAAGTAACGGTTTTAGAACTGAGCCTTGGGGCAGTTTCTGAGGTCCGCTAGCGCTAATAGGGTGAGACAACCATTATATATGGGATTAAATAAATAAATAAGAAAGAATCACTGGTTGAATATTATGGGGATAAAGACATTAAAACACAGCAAGAAAATAATAAGCAAAAGAGAAAAGGAGCTTTAGTGAGGAAAAAATAAGTAGGGCAAAGTTCACTCAGAGAGGGGAGGGGCGAGCACATGCACACACAAAGTGCAGGCGCGCTCTCTCTCAGTTGATGACAGAGTTTTGAGGAGTGAACATTCAGCGAGAGTCAGTGCTATTTTGCCAAAAATGGAATAGTTAAGGATTAAAAAAGAGGTGAATTCTATTGAGAATACCTTTCCTTTATTTCCTTAAATATTTATTTATTTTACTCAGTCTTACTTTTATTTCAGTTGGATTTACAGGTTTTTTTCTCTTAGCCTTTTCTTTCTGCTATCATTTTTTTTCTTTCTGCAGAACTTTTTTGCATGTACTCTTGACTCATATATTTGAGGAGAATCTGAGGAGAGAAAAAGAGAAAGAGAGAGAGAGTAAAAGACAGACACAGGTGGTGGGGGGGGGGTGAGACCGTGATTCAGTGTGTCTTGTTAAATAGAACTGAGCTCAAACCCCAATAAATAAAGTTTATTGTTCAATAATTCACTTTATTTCTATAGCAGTTTAACTCATTGTTTCATGTGGCTTTACAGAAACACTGTATGTTAGTGAATCGGCGGTAAAGAAAATCTCCCTAATTTGATATGAGGAGGAAACCTGACTGAAAGTTGGACCTCTCCTTATCTGATTACAGATTATTAAAGTTCTAAAGTTCTTCGTTATAATCTCTAGGCAGTGATCTTAGCAGTGAGCGGTGTTAGAGAAGAAATGTATTTGTTTGGTTTTACAGGAATAACACAGTAAAGACAGGAAACCATTTCCAAATTATCTACAATAAGCAAAAGCATCCAATGGTCCAGAAAAAATAAAAAGATACTGGCTAACTTACAGTAAAAGTGAGGCATTTCTGTTGTGCATTCCATGTTTTCTGTTTTCACATAAACAGTAAAAACAAACATCTTTAAGTGCTCCAAACATTAAGGATGGACTCGAATTGGCAAACGTAAAATGGCAAAGAATGTAAAGAGACTTTTGAATGTTAAAATTGATTTTGCTTCAAGAAATCTGGCTTTCAGAGGTAAAACCACAAATCTGGATGGCTCATAATGGTAATGTCCTGGGAAGTCTTTAGCTGTTAACTCACTATGACCCCATTTTAAATGAAGACTTACAGAGAGTAGGGCAAATTAAGAGGATAACTCATTATCCTGGGATGCAAAATGAGTTCACTTATCGCATGGGAAAAGAGTGAAACGCTCTATCCTGGCTGAAAGAGAGAATGCAATATCTTACTCTGTAATATGTGGCTTAACACCAGACATATATCTCAGTGGTAAATTGGAAAATAAATTACTGGACCTAAAATCTATATACAGTGCAACATTTATTTAAAGAAAAGATAAATATCATGGAGCATATATTAAATATTCAAATATTTAATACGAAATACTAAAGTACTAAATAGGAAAGACTGAATTAGATCAACAAAGATCTACTCAGAACTACCTTGTCAGGAATTTTATCTGCTGCCGTATTGTGTTTATATTAATTCTCCTAAATATTTATTTATTTTATTGTATTGTCCATAAATAATCCTGCAAGTTAACAAAATCTGGTCTGTCTGGTATTTGGTCTCTGTACTGAACCTAGTGTTTTGGTTCATTACCCTGTAGACAGACTGATTTCGCATCAGGAAAAAGTACTTACTGCACCGTACGAGTGCTAAATTGGCTTAAACAGGCCAATCACGGGAAAACACCTGATGTCATTTCTAGGTATGACTCCCAAATCTTCACTTGTGTAGCTTATGCCAACCATCGCATCATAAACTCGTATTGATAAGGTTAAAGGTTTTGTGAATACGGCCTTATTATAAGACATATAGAACATTGTTATAAGACATATAGGGCATTGTTATAAGACATATAGGGCACTATTATAAGACATATAGGGCATTATTATAAGAAATATAGGGCATTATTATAAGGCCTATAGGACATTATTATAAGGCCTATAGGACATTATTATAAGACATATAGGGCATTATTATAAGACATATAGGACATTATTATAAGATATATAGGGCATTATTATAAGACATATAGAACATTATTATAGGCCAATAAGACATTATAGGACATTATATAAAGGGCACATATTAAGGATATGACATTATTATAAGACATATAGGGCATATTATAGACATATAGGACATTATTATAAGACATATATAAGGACATATACATTATTAAAGACATAAGGGCATTATTCTATAGACATATATAGGACATTATTATTATATAAGACATATAGGGCATTATTATAAGACATATAGGGCATTATTATAAGGCCTATAGGACATATATAAGACATATAGGGGACATTATATAAGACATATAGGGCATTATTATAGACATATAGGACATTAGGCATATAGAACATTATTATATAGACATATATAGGACATTATTATAAGGGCATTATTATAAGACATATAGACATATAGACATATAGGACATTATTATAAGACATATAGGATTATTTAAGGCATTATTATAAGACATATAGGACATTATTATAAGGCTATAGGGACATTATTATAAGGCATATTATAAGGCTATAGGAACATTATTATAACATATAGACATATAGGGCATTATTATAAGACATATATAGACATAAGGGCATTATGATAAGGCCTAGGACATTATTATTAAGACATATAGGACATTATTATAAGACATATAGACATATATAAGAAGACATATTATATAGGCATTATTATTAGACATATAGGACATTATATAAGACATATATATAAGATATAGGACATTATTATAAGACATTATAGAATATACATTATTAGAAGGACATATAAGACATTATATAAGGACATATATTATAGGCCTATAGGACATTATTATAAGATTATTATAAGGCATATAGGACATTATTATAAGACATTATATGACATTATTACATATAGGACATTATTATAAGGCTATTATATATATTAGACATATTATAAGGACTATTAGGACATATAGGACATTATTATAAGACATATAGGGCATTATATATATAGGCTTATTATAACATATGGGCATTATTATCAGACATTATAAATGTTCATTACATATAGGACATTATTATAAGACATATATTATTTATAAGGGGACATTTATTATAAGGGGACCTATAGGACATATTATTATTATAAGACATTATATTATTATATATATAGGACATTATTATAGACATATAGGACATTATTATTATTATAAGACATATAGGGCATTACTATAAGACCTATAGGATAGGACATTATTTATAAGACATATATATTAAGACATATAGACACTATTATGATACATATTATTAGGACCTTATATTAGATATTATTATTATAAGACATTATTATAGGACATATTATAAGACATTATTATAATATAGGACAGTATATTAGAGACATTATTATTATTATAAGACATTATTATTATATAGGGCATTATTAGAACTATTATAATATATAGGCATTATATAGGACCTATTATTATAAGGCCTATATGGACATTATTTAAGACATTAGGGCATTATTATAAGATATAGGACATATTATAAGACATATTATAAGATATTATAGGGCATTATTAGGACATTATTTAATATATAACATTATTATAAGGCACTATAGGACATTATATTAAACAGAATTATATAGACATATATTATATAGGACATTATTATAAGACATATAGGACATTATTATTAAGGCATAATAAGACATTATAGGGACATTATTATAATATTTTTTATTCTAAGGACATTATATAATATAGGCCTTATATATTATTATAAGACATATATATAACTTAATTTATAGCATATATTAGGAAATATTATAAGACATTATATAGGGACATATTTATTTAAGACATATAGGACATTATTATAGATTTATAGGGCATTATTATAAGGCCTATATAAAGACATATATTAAGGAATTAGCTATAGACATATATAGGACATTAGCTTATTATAATAAGACATTATAGGACATTATTATATATTATAAGACATATAGGCAATTATATACTATAGGACATATAGGGCATATAAGACATATAGGACATATTATAAGACATTATATATAGACATTATAGGGGCATATTATATAGGCCCTATATATAAGATATAGACTATAGGACGTTATTATTATAGGACATTATAGACATATAGACATTATTATAAGGCCTATAGGACATTATAAGGCCTAGAGACATATAGGGACATTATTATAAGGCATATAGGGCATTATTATTAGACATATAGAACATTATTATATAAGACATATAGGGCATATTATAGCTATATAGAACATTATTATAAGACATATAGGGCATTATTATAAGACATATAGGACATTATTATAAGGCCTATAGGGCATTATTATAAGACATATAGGACATTATTATAAGGACATTTATAAGGACATTATATAAGGATAGGGCATTATTATATTGATATAGGACATCATTATTATAAGACATATAGGACATTATTATAAGGCCTATAGGACATTATTATAAGACATATAGGACATTATTATAAGACATATAGGACATTATTATAAGACATATAGGACATTATTATATATAGGCATTACTATAGGACATTATTATATATAGAGGGCATTATTATAAGGCATAGGACATTATTATAAGACATATAGGGACATTATTATAAGACATATAGGACATTATTATAAGACATATAGGACATTATTATAAGACATATAGGGCATTATTATAAGACATATAGGACATTATTATAAGACATATAGGACATTATTATTAAATAGGATATATAGGACATTAGGGACTTATTATAAGGCCTATAGGACATTTATTATAAGCATTAGGACCATAGTATTATAAGGACATATAGACATTATAGAATATATTATAAGACATATAAGACATATAGGGCATTATTATAAGACATATAGAACATTATTATAAGACATATAGGACATTATTATAAGATATATAGAACATTATTATAAGACATATATAGGAGCATTATTATAAGGCCTATAGGACATTATTATAAGACATATAGGACATTATTATAAGGCATTTTTTCCAAATCCTGGTTTAAGTTAAACTGTCTGTAAAAGTGCAAAGATCAAAATCTATTAAAATAATAGATGAGAAAAAAAGAGTAAATATGTGCTGACAAATATAAACTAATATTAAAATATATTAAAAATACTAACATTGTGCTAACATGCTAATAGTTTTGTATCATTAAAAGTTGCTTCAGTAACTGCATGAAGATGCGCATGCGTTAATGTCCACGTTAAAATATTTAAATCAGCGCGCTTTATGTCTTACTTTTATACAGAATATAAAACACAAATAACTGACAGTCATGACTTATTAACTAAAGTAATAAAAATTAATAATAATTTAAAATTCCGTTTTATTATCTTACCCATCTTCAGTCGCGCGCGCGCAGCGCTGCAAGCCGCTTCCGCTAACGGAGATTCGTTCTGAACGGATCGTTTGAACGCGCGAGTTTTGAACTCGGAAAAATAAAAAATCACTAGTAAACTCTCAGTGTGATTCAATGAACCGATTCAAGTGATTTCTTGTAAGGAATCGGTTTTCTTTTACGTCTCGGCACACGTGATAATTTTAAATAAGGAATAACGATATGATTTTATAAAATATAGCGGAGTCTTAATATTAAACTGATGCAAATACTGAAAAGTGAAAGTTTATGAAACAAAATAATTAAGTTAAAAATGTCCTGATAAAGTAGATATAATTAAAAGCTTTAATGTACTTACATAAAAAGTATAAAAAACTTTAAATATTCTAATGTATTTAATGATATTGCATTACAGTTCATTACAGATATTTTCCCAAATATGATGTTGCAGATAGAGCTCCTCTATACTTCTGCTTTTATTGATTATTTGTTTAGTTTAGTATTGTTAAAAGTTTAGTTACTTTTGTCTGATAACATTTTGCAAAGAAAAATAGCCAAACATTCATTAAGAGCTGCAAACCTGTAAACCGCTGGTCACTGATTTTTTTTTTTTTTAATATTAAACTGCTCGTAAAGACTTTAACACACATGGCGGAGTAATTAAGCTAGCTGCTGAATGCAGGATTCCCTTACAACAAAAATAATAATTTGCTGAATTATGTTTGTTGTACAGACACAAGTGTTGATGATGTGCTGTTCTACATCAGCTAAAAGGTCTTTAAGTACGCGTTGAACAATAACATCTGCTCTCAAAGCTGTATAAGCACCAGGCTACAAAAGCTAACTAATCAGGTTATAGACATAAAGCAACAACAGCCTAACTTACAAATTTCTTACTAAAATTTCATGTCATCCGTACACGTTTTCCTGAAATGATTTTTACCAGCTTTAACTTTAAATTATGTTTTTTCTGAATATCACTTTAAGATGACAAATCTCTGAATGCAGGAAAAAAATTTTAACTGTTATGCTAGAATCAGTGAGACAGGCCTGTAGGCCTGAATAGGAGATGGAATAATGTAATTTTACTTCAGGACATCTGTAATATTAATGGTTGATTTACACAGGATAGGAAATGTCAGTAAAACTAGCAGAAGTGGGAGGGTTCACTTTATTAACGCTCAGCCTTTACTTCTCGTTCATGTGTGTATGACGCTTCGCTTAGTGTGTGTGTGGCTTGTTCTCTCTGTAATACACACTTACCTAAAGCTACAATATGTTTTGTGCCTTTAAACCAGTGCTGTTAACATTTTTTCCGATCTAAATGGTATGTGGAAATCATTTGAGGTTCGACACAGACCTGTCTCACTAACTAAAATAGAAATAATTACTTTTTTACAAGCCAGAAAATGACAGAATATTCACAGTGCCCTCCACAATTATTGGCACCCCTGGTTAAGATGTGGTTGATTGCAGAAGCATAATCTCATACTGATAATAAGAACATTTAAAAATCCTACCTTCAACTCAGATTGAATTTCAAAAAAAAAAAAACATGACCAAAAAAAATTATTGTTTTTAATTAAATGACCTGTTTCACAATTATTGGCACCCCCTACAATTGCTATAAAATAAATGTAACTGAAGCCTTTTTCTACTGTCGTTTTTAAACTTGATCAGAGTATCTAGGAACTTTTAACTAGTAATTCATGACTTCCTGTTTCCTTGTGGTATAATGGTATATGATGTTACTCAGCGGCCTATTTCTCTTATCCACTCTTAAACATAGAGAGACAAGAAAACACCACATTCCAGAAAGGCAGATGTGTGTCGACTTTCATAAGTCAGGCAATGGCTACTAGGACAACAGCCACTCGCCTGAACTTGCTCAAATCTACAGTCAGAGGAATCATTAAGTTTACTGGAACAGTGACGAACAAGGCTGGACGAGGACCCAAGTTTATCTTACCACCACGCACAGTGAGAAGGATGGTAAGAGAAGTAAAAAAAAGCTCACTGTTGGAGAACTGCGTCAAAAAGGGGCATCTTGGGGGTCACAAATGCTCCATAGCATCAGATGCTATCTACATGCCAACAAGCTGTTCGGAAGGCATGCAAGGAAAAAGCCTTTTGTCTGCTACAATCACAAACGTAAAGGTCTGGAGTTTGCTAACTCAGTACTGGGACTTCAACTGGGACCGTGTGCTTTGGTCAGATGAAACTAAGATAGAGCTTTCCACCCTAGATGGTTCTGGCGTAAAACAAAAGATGAGTATGCAGAAAAGCACCTCATGCCAACTGTGAAGTATGGTAAAGGATCTGTGATGCCGTAGGCCTGTCTCTCTTTCTGATGACCTTGTTAGGGTGCATGGCATCATGAACTCTTTGGAATACCATGACATTTTTTCTCTGCCAGAAAGCTGAAGATGGGTCATCATTGGGTTTTTTAACAGGATAATTGTAGCAAATCCCCTAAGGCAATATTTATATTACAAGAGGTATTGTAGAACCCAAGTGCAGTTTATTTACAATCCCCACAATGGCATCATGATCCGTATTACCCTCCAGGCCCTCATGGGTTTCACAGCCTCCCTGTGGACCATGGTGGGCCCGGTAGATCAGTGGCATGACTGAAACTATCACTGAAATGAACAGCATGACAAAAATAAACACAGACATAAGGGGCAAAATAAAACCAGTCTCTGGCGTGGCAGGCTTGGCCTAAGCCAGTCTCTGGCTAATTGGCTGTAAAGCGGTGGCCATTTTGGAGCTTGGCTGTTAAACGGCGGCCATCTTAGAGCTTGGCTGCAGTAAAGCGGCGACCATCTTGGAGCTCGGCCACAGTAAAGCGGCCATTTTGGAACTCGGCTCTAAAGCTGCGGCCATTTTGGGGCTTGGCTGTGAAGTGGCGGCCATTTTGGGGCTTGGCTGTAAAGCGTGGGCCATCTTGGGGCTTGGCTGTAAAGAGGTGGTCATCTTGGGGCTTGGCTGTAAAGTGGTGGCCATTTTGGGGCTTGGCTGTAAAGTGGTGGCCATTTTGGGGCTTGGCTGTGAAGCGGTGGCCATTTTGGGGCTTGGCTGTAAAGGGCGGCCATCGTGGGGCTTGGCTGTAAAGAGGCGGCCATCTTGGGGCTTGGCTGTAAAGTGGTGACCATTTTGGGGCTAGGCTGTAAAGCGGTGTATTGTGTGGAGTTGCAGGGTTCCTGGTCTTTTAACCCGACAGTGAACGAGGAACGGTTTAGCTGTAAAGTGTAATTCAGATATTCAGGCAGGGATTAGGGATCCCCCCCCCCCGGCGTCTCATGCAGAACAGTGTCAATGACGGAAAATGTCTTTGAAAGCCACATCATTAAAGACAACCAGGTCACATAGTCCACAAAACGTCCATCCCTGTAAAACGAATCCTGTTCTAACAGGCCTACAGGCCTGTCTCACTGATTCTAGCATAAAAGCTAAAACACTTTCCCTGCATTCTAGAGATCTTGTCATCTTTCTGTGATACTCAGAAAAACATCATTTAAAAATAATGTGGTGGATGATTGTGTAACGCACTCCACTGAGACGGGACGTATAGAACCCAATGCTGCAGTTTATTTACAGTGAATAAAGACACTAAACAAAACAACAAACACAAACTCAACTAAACTTGACTTAAAAATAAACACTAGCAGGAATGTGAACTTTAACAAGCTCCTTACCACAGCGGTACAAAGACAATCGTCCACCAAGACTCACACAGGCTGTATATTCACACACCCACACACAACACTAACAAGGAACAGTTAAGAACAATAATCAACACATTACAACCATCCAATGACAACAAGACACAAGGACATGGGGAAGCACAGGACAGGGAGACATGTGTAAGATTTTTATCTTCTTGTTTTATGTTTTACTTGTTTTATCTTTTATGTTTATTGTCTAGGCTAAGCTATGCTAGCTGGCTATGCAATGATATGCTAGCTAGCATAGGCTAGACAATGAACATTAAACATGAAACAAGAAAAAAATAAAACAAGAACATTAAAATCTCACAACATGGGGACAAAACAGGAATTGAAGCATCAAACAGAAACTGACTTGGACAGCTTAGCTAGCTAGCATAGCTTAATAATAAAAAACATGAACATAAAACAAGAACCTTACAATGCACTGTCTTATTTTTCTCCCACTGAAGAACTGCACTTCAGTTAAAGGTTGGATTTTTCTCTTTTTTAACTTTGTGGTTATATAATGTTTTAAAAATTAATGAATTTATTAGAAGCCTAAAACCACATTATCCTTATCCAGGGGTGCCATTAATTGCTAAGGTCACTGTCCATATTTACAGCTGGTCTGTTCTCACAGGAGCACCTTTACCCAAGCTATATTTCCCAGGCCTTTTTACAGAAGGTGAAAATTGCTGTAATCTGTAAACTCCACTGTAATAATCACTGAGAGGACACAGAAAGATAAGACTTAAATCACTGGACACCATAATTTACTCCAGCTCTCCATATCGAATGAATCCTGTTTCAATAGTTCTCAATAGTGTCTCACACTCATACACACTTTCTGGGGTGAGTGCAAATAGTTTCAGTTTAAAATTGATCCATTTGACCTCTGAACATAAACTGCTGATGTGTGATTTATCACATGAGGCCTAAACACATGATCCATGAGGACATTTAGATATGGGATGAATGATGCCATTGGTTTGAGTTGGTTAAACTGCTTGCTGAGGTTTAGGGAAAGATCTCGGTTTGTCGCAGGAGCTCCACAGTCTTCAGTTAAATCAGCTTTATCTGTACAGGTAAAGTTTCTACAATACCGTTTCCAGTGTTTATCAGTCTGTCACTGTTAAGCACAAGGTCTTAGTTTAATTATAAACAATCATCAGCTATTAATGGAGTTAATTTAATGAATGCAGCAGTTCTGTAGAAAATGGTGGTGTCTTTGTCCAACTCTGTGGAGTTCTTATAGAAGAGTGTGAGGGCAGTGAGATCAGTGATAAAGCTGAACTGGTGTCACAAACTAAGCCAGTTTTCCTTTATAGTTATATGATTGATGAACTAAAAGTGTCAATTGTGTCCAATGGCGTCTAATATTAAAGTCTATTAAAAGAAACTGCACAGTGTTAAACACACTCAAGGCCCCGGTACAGGGAAAGCTGTGTGTCCCATTGCATCTTTTCAGTCACACACATGACCTGTAGTTGGATATATGAAGACCTTGTGGCTCCACAGGAGCTGAACAAAGTCAGTGAATGTCTATGTGACATAGTAACTACGCTGGGTTTATATATACACCTACAAACTAACTACCCATTGAGGTTATACAATGAAGCTAAGCATCCTCAGCATGGTATGGATCCTGCCATGGAGACATGCTGTGTATCACCAACAGTGTCCCGGTATGACAGACATCACTATACAAAAAGACACAATATGATATGTAGCAGGACATCAATAACTGCTGCTCAGATGACTGCTGTGCAGAGACAGGTTCTTAGTGGTTCTGAACGTGCTTTACGGTTCCTGCACATGGTGTGACTCACCAGGGTGTCAAAGTAAAACCCAAACTTGTCAGGTTTTTGATGTTAATTTTGTTGTCTGTGTCATTTAATGATTGCTAAAATGGCATGTGATAATAAATAAAGTGTGACAGTAGCAGTAGCAGTAGTTACGGTAGCAGCTGTATGGAGATGTGCTTCGTCAGGAGATATTGATGATGATGATGATGTATCGCTGTATTGATATTCAGAGATCAGCCCTATATGTGCTCTCTATATAATATACACATTGTTTAACAGTGTATTAATACTGAGTCCTTCGCTGCTCATATACTGTACATACTGTATTCAACTGTAAATGCAGGATTAAATATAAAGAGCTGAACTGTAACTATAATAATCCAGTAAATATGACAATAATGCAGTGAAACAAATAATAACAATAATCCAGTGAATTGAATAAAAATCCAGTGAATCGAATAATAATCAAGTTAATATAATATTACTCTAGTAAATTTATTAATAATCCAGTAAATATGATATTAATGCAGTGAATCAAATAATAACAATAATCCAGTGAATCGAATAATAATCCAGTGAATCGAATAATAATCCAGTGAATCGATTAATAATCCAGTGAATCGAATTATAATGCAGTGAGTCTAATGATAATGCAGTGAATCTCGGTGTAATATGTAAACACTGTAGTAAAAAGCTGCAGTCACTCAGTATTGAACTCCAAACGAAGCTTTAACAGAAAGTCGCGTTGGCCCAACCCACCCGTCTGCACCTGCACTGAACGCGCGTGCAAAAAAGAGTGAGGGGTGCAGCGGCCCGGAGCAGCAGACCGTGCGAGCAGAGGAGCGAGCAGAGACACCAGGTAAGAGTTTAGCACATTTATCAGATTTATCACATTTATATCGTATTTATAACAGATTTATATCGTATTTATATTATATTTATATCGCTAGAAACTTTTTTTCGTAAAAAAAAAAAAAACCTGCACGCAATAGTTTAGGATGCTAATCGGTTCGTGCACAACCCACTTAGCATTAATCATTAATTAGCGTTAAATATTAGTCAAAACTCAATTAATGCCGTAAAACAGAGTTTTAAATGTAGTTTGGACGGCAGTTTCTCCCTGTGAATAATTAATAGTGTGAAAATAAAGTATTTATATCAGATTTATGTCGTATTTATTTCATATGTATATCGCTAGAAACTTTTTTTCGTAAAAAAAAAAAAAAAAAAAAAAAAAAAAAAAAAAAAATTATCGGCCTGCACGCAAAAGTTTAGGATGCTAATCGGTTCGTGCACAACCCACTTAGCATTAATCATTAATTAGCGTTAAATATTAGTAAAAACTGGATTAATGCCGTAAAACAGTTTTAAATGTAGTTTGGACGGCAGTTTCTTCCTGTGAATAATTAATAGTGTGAAAATAAAGTTAATTCAGCACTGAAATGAGTTTAATGTGTCTGAAGGTTAACATGAGTCCCGTTTAGTTCACATTAAACACATGGTAGGTTTTCACAGCAGTTTTATTTGCATGTTTTAATTGTTTTTAGACTTTAATTATTATTTTTTAAATATTAATTTTTCATTGCGAAGTTTATGTAAGTTTATGCGAAGGGGAGGGGGCGCGGGAGGGGGAGGGGGGCAGGCCGCTGTAGTTAAACTCTGGATTTTTCCATCAGAAAATCAGTTCCAGGTTAAAGAAACACATTAGAACCGAACAGAAAAACACACACCGACTGAATCTCAACTGTCAGTTTATCACCTTTGTTTCAGCTTCTGTGTGAGAAAATACAATAAATAAATATATCAGTTATCCAATTATATTTAAACTAATGATTTTTGTCATGTAAAATTTTCTGTTTATTGATTATTGATTTAATTTTGGAAATAATTGAATTTAAAATCAATATTTTATTTCTGAATCCTCTCTTTGGTGTGCAGGAAGCGATGGAGAGAAAGTCAGCACCGGTATGTGTCTTTATCTAATCATTTACATTCACACTGTTTAGCAGACGTTATTATCCAGAGCCACTTACATTTATCTCTCTTATACAACTGAGCATTCGGGGGTTAAGGGACCTTGCTCAGGGGCCCAATGGTAGCTTGGTGGAGCGGGGAATCGAACCCACAATCTTCTGGTTGGCACCTAAACCATGAACCACCACGTCCCCCCTCGTTTAGTAGTCTTTAGAAACTAATTAATAAGCAATTGTTAAATAGCACAAAGTGATAAAATACTGATTGATTGAAGATCCGGAATCTTTATATAATTAGAATAAAAGAATAATTGATTTTTAGAACAAGCGAGATTCTTTGTGATAAATCCACCATTATAATCTGAGTTATTAGTTCTAGATTTCTCCTGATGTTTGTTAGATCAGTCACACTGTAGGCTGGAGTAGAGAAACTGATCCAGACTGTGAAGATAGTAGAAGATCTTTAACACACTCTGAAAATTCAGATTTACTTATATGTGTTAATTAATGCTTAACTAATCTACAATTAAATTATAACTAATCTACAATTACATTATAACTAATCTACAATTAAACCCTAATTACAGCAGCAGTTTCACATTGTTATTAGGGCAGGTAGGATGTCTGTTATTATAATGTATAAATAACAGACATACACAAGACGACTCGTCTGGAGTTTTACATCATTGATCCGTGACACGTTCAGTAACCTGCGTTCACCTGCTAAACGGTAGCTAGCAGCAAACAAACATCAGTGACATCGCTGTTCTGTCCACCGGATTAGTTTTAACATTTTCTCGAGGGGGTTTAAGGTCGTCACACGGCCATTAATTGGGTGAAAGTGTCAAACTAGCCATCAAACACCACAGCTGATACTGTAGTATATCAGAATGTTACAGGATTTCAGAATGTACAACTTTTTATTGTTAGTTTATTTCGTTTCTAATGTCAACTAATGCAGCTTTTGAGTTGAGTTCTGCAGTTAGTTAATGTTAATAGTCACTAAAATACGTAACAAATGTTAACACTGTACAATAGAGTTTAGTTAGTCGAGGTTACAGCTGGATCAGTGCTGATTTTAGCCACTGAAAACATTAAGAGAACTGTTAACTTTCTGTCTGTACAACCTTCTACTACTGGATTATAACACTCATGTAAGAGTTTTGGACAGTTTAGCACTCGTATTTCATTGTTTTTAATCCTTTATAGGTGAAAGTCATGGAAGAGAAAGACGGAGAGAGAAACACTGACAAGAAAGACAGAGAGAGAAACAATGAAGGGACAGACAGAGAGAGAAACACTGACGAGATAGAGAGAGAGAAACACTGACGATACAGACATAGAAATAAACACTGATGAGACAGACATAGAAATAAACACTGACGAGACAGAAAGAGAAAGAAACACTGAAGAGACAGACAAAGAGAGAAACACTGAAGGGACAGTTCTAGAAATAAACACTGGCTATACAGTCCTAGAAATAAACACTGAAGAGACAGACAGAGAGAGAAACACTGACGAGACAGACAGAGAGAGAAAACACCTGAAACAGACTGAAGAGACAGACAGACATGACAGACAGACAGAGAGAGAAACACTGACGAGACAGAGAGAGAGAGAAACACTGGAGAGACAGACAGAGGGAGAAACACTGACGAGACAGACAGAGAGAGAAACACTGACGAGAGACAGACAAAGAGAAACCTCAGACAGAGAGAAAAAAACACTGAAGAGACAGACATTGGAGAAAAAAGAAGAGATCAAAGAAAAAACACTGACGAGACAGACACCGACAAAGAGAACAACACTGAGAAAGAACACAGAGAAAAACACTGACGAGACAGACAGAGAGAGAAACACTGAAGAGACAGAAAAAGAGAGAAACACTGACGAGACAGACAGAGAGAAAAACACTGAAGAGACAGACAGAGAGAGAAAAAACTGAAGAAAAGGACGAAACAAGAAAAAAAGGAAAAACACTGAAACAGACGAGTGAAAGACAGAAGAGAAACACTGAAGAGACAGAAAAATAGAACAAAAACAAGGAGACAGAAAAACACTGAAGAGAAGACAGAGAGAGAAAAACCTGAAAAAAACTGATGAGACAGACAGAGAGAGAAAGACTGACGAGACAGAAAAAGAGAGAAACACTGACGAGACAGACAGAGAGAAAAACACTGGACAGACAGACAGAGAGAGAAACAATGACGAGACAGGACAACGAGAAGAGAATACTGACGAGAGACAGACAGAGAGAAAAAACACTAAAGAGACAGACAGTGAGAATAGCACTGAAGAGACAGACAGAGACAGGAAAGAAAAAAATACTGAAGAGACAGACAAGAGAGAAAAAACACTGAAGAGACAGACAGAGAGAAAAAACAGACAGAGAGAAAAACACTGAAAGAGAGAGAGAAACAGACAGAGAGACAAACACTGAGAGAGACAGAGAGAAAGAAAAACAGACTGACGAGACAGAAAAAGAAAACTGAGAGAGAAGAAAAAAAAACAGAGAAACACTGACGAGAGAAACAGAGACACTGGAGACAGACAGACAGAGAGAGAGAAACAATGACGAGACGGACAAAGAGAGAGAAAACAATGAGAATACTGACGAGACAGACAGAGAGAAAAACACTAAAGAGACAGACAGTGAGAATAGCACTGAAGAGACAGACAGAGAGAAAAACAGTGAAGAGACAGACAGAGAGAGAAAGACTGACGAGACAGAAAAAGAGAGAAACACTGACGAGACAGACAGAGAGAAAAACAGTGAAGAGACAGACAGAGAGAGAAAGACTGACGAGACAGAAAAAGAGAGACAAGAGAGAAAAATACTGAAGAGACAGACAGAGAGAAAAACACTGAAGAGACAGACAGAGAGAAAAACACTGAAGAGACAGACAAAGAAAAACTGAGACAGACAAAGAGAAAAACACTGAAAAGACAGACAGTGAGAGAAACACTAAAGAGACAGAGGAAGAAACACAGAAGAAGAGACAGAGAAACACTAAAGAGACAAACAGAGAGAGAAACACTGAAAAGACAAAGGGAGAAACACAGAGGAGACAGAGAAACACCGGAGAGACAGACAGAGGGAGAAACACTGATGAGACAAAGGGAGCAACACCAAGGAGACAGAGAAGAAACACACCGGAGAGAGACAGACAGAGGGAGAAGAAACACTGAAGAGACAAAGGGAGCAACACAGAGGAGACAGAGAAACACCGGAGAGACAGACAGAGGGAGAAACACTGACGAGACTAAGGGAGCAACACCAAGGAGACAGAGAAACACCGGAGAGACAGACAGAGGGAGAAACACTGACGAGACAAAGGGAGCAACACCGAAGAGACAGAGACACTCTGGAGAGACAGACAGAGGAAGAAACACTGACGAGACAAAGGAAAAAACACAGAAGAGACAGAGACACACCGGAGCGACAGACAGAGGGAGAAACACTGACGAGACAAAGGGAGCAACACCAAGGAGACAGAGAAACACCGGAGAGACAGACAGAGGTAGAAACACTGACGAGACAAAGGGAGCAACACCAAGGAGACAGAGAAACACCGGAGAGACAGACAGAGGGAGAAACACCAGAGAGAAAGAAACAGAAGAAGCTAAAGGTAAGATTTTAATGGTTTTCCGGTCGTCTATAGAAACAGTTTTAAAATAGCTGTGAATTAAAATCCCCTCCTACAGAAACCTGTGCAGTGTGAACACTTTATAGCAGCTAACAGAAATAACCACACACTGCGTACACACTGCAGATAGAGTGTGTGTGTGAACCCGCAGTCAGATACACAGCAGCACTGCAAACTGAAGCGGTTTATAATTAATTAATTAATGTAAGATTGATTCAATTTACCATATGATAATTTATAAATAAATTTACGGGAAAGTTGTTTATCGGAAGACGTTTCTATTTAACGATGTGCTTTTGGTAAATCTTGTTGTGTATGTTTGTGTTATCTGCTAACAATAGCAGCATCAGATGATGAGGTTTGATATATTGTGTTTTCAGGTGGACGTTCTGACCGCTCGTCCCCCAGTAACTGCCCGACGCAATGAGGATGGGGGTTTAGATGATAAAGGTAAGTTAAATAGTGTTTCTCTTAAAGTAACAATAAGCATAAACACTGTCCTCTAGTTACAGGACGCTAATGGTTGTGTTTCATACTTTAAGCAGACGGTCAGGTTGCAGTTTTTTAGTCATTTTTACTTTAGAGGTCACATTTTATTTCCAGCACTTCGGTACACATTAATGTTAAAAGTCCAACAACAGCCGACGATTTGCTGAGTAACAGTTACTAATGCTTTTCTGGGTCAGATCAGAGAAATATACGATAGGGTTCGAGTCTAAAGGCATCACTGAATTACTCTTAGTGAAGTTTCTCATTTTTCAGTGTTTCCTCAAAAGTGGAGGTGAAGTAATGCTTAGTGTAAAGTTTTATTCTTGAGTGTTTTTTTCTCTCTTTATATTTGTTACTTGTTTATTATTGAAAACACGACCAAAACACATCTATTAACTTTATATTTGTTAACGTTTATCACTAATCAGATTACAGTAAATTGCAGTTGATGGGATCGATAAACATTTGCATTAATGCATTTATTAACTCTTTTATTCGTATTATTGGGATTGTTGGCTTTAGGCGTAGATGCTGTGTAAAATCTCCTGTGGAACCCCAGCAGTACCTGAACCAATCCGCACATCCAGAGTCGAAAGTCTGTTAAAAGACTGACTGAATGCTAGTGGGCGGGGCCTATGGTGTGACCTATAACTATTGGTCGATATCGGACTCTTGGGATGGTCATATGTAAATTCAATTTGCCGGTGTGATGTCACAGGTTCGATTAAGTAAATGAGCTCAGAAACATGGTGGATGTTTAAAAAAAGACTTTTTATAGGTCCGAAGATTAAAACTACATTTAATGATGAATTCATTAGAGCTGCTGCTGGTACTTTACAAGACAAAGGGTTTCTAAGGATAAAATTAATGTTTGACTAAATGATTTATGTTTATCTGCTTTCTGTGACTAAGGAAAAGCAGTTTAAGTAAAGCACCATTTGGGTCTGTTTCTGTATGATTATAGACCCCTCATGTTTTTCTTTTTGTTTGTAGAGACACCCAGAATAAGGACCCTGGACTGAAGTTGCTGGGTTTTTTTTGAATTGTTACACTGTTTCTGTTAATGTGACTGGTGTTAAACAGTTGTTTTTTGTTGTTTTTTTGTTACACCGTTTCTGTTACTGTGACTTCTGTTAAACACTGTTTTTTTTATACTGCAACAGTTGTTGCACACATTTTTTTTACTGTTATGTTTATAACGGTATGTTTTATATCAAACCGCTGGTCTTTTTATTTTATTTAAAATAAAAACATTAAGACTATTTTTAATGTCACTTTGAAAACTGCAGGTCATTTCTAAAGTCACCTCTAATCTATCAGTGCTTTAGACGATACAGATTTTTTTAAAAGCAGCTTCATACTGAATAACTAAAAAATGAAAAAAAATTTAGAAAAAAATTTATTAAAAAAATAATAATTAATTTAAATAGAATAATAGCGCCCCCCCAAACAAACTAGAATGTCCTCACACAGTCCTAAAATACTTTTTTTTTAACTTTTTTATTAGTTTTTATTAGAATTTGAGGTTATTAAAAAGAAAAAATTAAAGTGCCAGAAATTATTAATTTACCTCTAAGCCAGAATGGTCCTCACTTTCATGGGTTAATTTACCCGGTCCTCACATTGAGTGTCATACAGGAATGTGTGTGTGTGTGTGTGTTGAGGTAGTTCAGTTCTGTGTGTTGAGCAGCCTGATGGTTTGAGGAAAGAAACTGTAAATCAGTTCAGGCTGTGTAGATCAGTTAGTTAAACTCAGAAACTCAGATAAAGTTTTATCGATTGTATTATTTTAATGACTAGTTTAGATGAAATTGAAGAAATCAAAGTAAAAATTAAAAAAAACATGGAAAAAATCAAGAAAAGTCTTGATATCTATAGTTGACAATCACGCTGACGGTGAAGCCATTTTCTTTAAAAAGGATGTAAAAATACTACAGAGAGAGAGATAATTCCCAGAAGACTATTAATGGTGGATTGCTATTTACAAAATTACAAATTCTGTATTATTAATTGATATACTCCTCCGGACAGGGCTAGCAAAATGAAATTATGAAAGGTTTGTTTTAATGTCATATTGTGTGGTGATTTTAATACAGTTACTGATGAGAAAGATCTAATAACCATAAAAACATAACTAGAGAAGGAAAGATTTTAAAAAGAGTCTGTGACACATGCGATATGAAAGACACTTTTAGGGTGAAGTTTTCAAATGATATCGGACACACAGGAATTTACAAAAATACCAGAACTATAATAGATAGGATATAACTCGATTAACATGCTTTATTATCGTACTGAATATTTGAAGAATAAGCAAGTTGCGATCTCAAAGAAAATATCAAAAGAATGAAAGTGTCTTGACAAGATTGCATCTAGAAATGGAGAATGTTTTTATAATACAAATAACAACCTTTTTAAACCAAAAATATAGGTCACTAAGGCAACAAAAATCAATCAAATATTATAACAAATCAACAAAACGTTTATCAGGATTACAAACCAATTAAACCAGGAAGGGGGACGATGATGACCAGATACAAAAAATAAAATTAGAATTAATCAAAATCATTGATGAAAAATTTTTAAATCTGCAAATTCAAGCTGGAGTCGACACAAAATATAACTCAGGGTAACCCAAGTAATGTTATTAAACAATTAAAGATACATAGAGAGAAAACAGATACATAAAAGGAATTAAAGATGAGACAGGAAATCTTTTAGAAAACGAAAAAGATAAAAATAAGAGAGTAGTTAATTTTTTTAAACAGTGTAAAAAACACAGCGACTTAAGTTGACATCAATAGAAATAGGAAATAATACTGAATTTTTTAAGGCATGTCCCAAACTGAAGAGGTTGCCAGATAATGGAATATGATGGGATATGCGAAAAAAAAAAAAAAAAAAAAAAAAAAGAAAAAAGAAAAAAAAGCATTTCATTGGCTCTGTACATGACCTTGCACAATGACAATGAATTGAATATTATTATTATTATTATTATATTATAATAGCTTACCTCTTTTAGAATAAATAATATATGAGTGTTAAATAAAATAAAGTAATCTTACAATTAAGTGAGGGGAAAGTCCGGGACCCGACGGTTTACACCACAGAGCTGTATAAACCCTGTGTTAATAATATAGCTCAAGTGTCAGCAACCAGTGGCTCCGGAGCCGCATGTGGCTTTTTCATCCCTGAGCTGCGGCTCCCTGTGGCTTTGAAAAAAAATGAGAGGATTAAATGACGAGTATTTAATTTGTATTTTATTTTATATATAGTTATTTTATAGTAATCTGGTATCATGTATCTGGTATCATAAACATAAACATTTGGAGTTCTGTCGATCTTCAGATCCACATACGGATATAAATATCAACTACAAATATCAACTACATAACAAACTATATAACAAACATCACTCATGTGATGTTATGAATGAACAAAAAAGTGACCCAAACTTCGGTTTAAACAGCAAGAATTTTTTTTATTACAGTGGACCACTGGGCCGCTCTAATCCTTCTTCAGCAAAAATCTCTCTTTTTCGTCTTTCCACCTGTCCAAAATATCTTTTGTTGCATGCAGACAAAATGTTCACTGTAGTAGTTTGTTAATTTTGTAAATACCTAACACAATAGTTTTTATACATAATACAAAGGTAAAAAACGATATATGCAGTCTTCTTTTTATTTTAGATTGGGCTCCTTAAGTTTTTTTCCATGTAGAAAACTGCCTGAAATGGCCCTTGGAGTGTTGCCGACCCCTGGTATAAGCTCTGCCTCGTCCAATCACTAGCCAGTAAATTTGATTTCCGATTATTGCCGGAGCGGCTATCTTGCCCAGGTTCATCAGTGAGTGCGTGCCTATTTTACCACCTTGTGAAGATTTTGTCTTATCTAATCATTGTGGGAGCAGCTATATTGGCAAAGATAGTTAATGAGTCCATGCCCATTCTACCTGCATGTGAAGGTGTGTGTCGGTTTGTAATGTTGATTTCTGTTTATTGCATAAGCAGCCATCCTAACGAGATTAATTAGTGAACGTGTGCTCGTTCTACCTGTGTGTTGATTTGGAGAAGCACAGACTGAAGAACTAGTAAAACCTATAAGTTTTTTTTTCTTTAAAAATTAAAGATTGATTTTGATTTTGATTTTGACCCGTGTTACTTGGTGTAAGTTATTGTAACTCATAAAGGCTGCAAAAAGACTAGTTACTTGTAGGTTAGCTGAAAATGATAACGTTTCGTTTTTGCAGCAAAACCCTATAGACGTTGAGGAGTTCACCCAAATGAACCCCGTTGTTTTTTTAAGGTGTGTTAGTGCAGACATTTTGCATACTTATGCAGCTTTTAAAGCGAATTTTTATTGGCATTTTACGTTACTGCTAGAGCTGTAGTTGTGAGCTTTTTTGTGATACAGAGTCAAATGATTGTTAGTATTATTTTAAAGTATTATTACTTTACATTACATTACATTACACCTCTGATCATTAGATGGACTCTGTGGCCTTAGATTTCTGGCCATTTCACAAAACAAAATAGTGATTTGTGCATAAACTGTTGCCACAAAGTTTAAAACACACAACTGTACAAACAGACAATCGCATGTCTTTGTAATCAGTAGCATTACAATTTGTCCCTTTACTGGAACTAAGAAGTGTATAATGTCAGCCCCTAATGACGTAAAATGTTTTCCAAGTTTGAATTTCGTAAGAATGATTGTCGTGACTCAATTCCCGTAAACACATTTGGGATGAACTGAAACACAGACTTCACCCCGAGCCCGAATCTCCTCACCTCCTCAAGCTCTCACTTCACAAATGCATTCATAACTAAACAATGTAATAAATCCTCACTGCCAAACTTTAACATCTACTGGATGTTCAACAAGCACACAAATGTGTGATGGTCAGGTGTCCACAAACCTTTGACCATACAAGATAGATAGATAGATAGATAGATAGATAGATAGATAGATAGATAGATAACACATACAAAAATTATATTAATAATTTCGGTAATAATTTTTAAATTTTAATTTTTAAGCCTTCAGAAAGAGTTTTCTTCTAAGTTCTTTCAAATTATTAGAACCGGTAAGAAAATGGAACTTTCACACATCAGTACTAATCAGTGTTATACAGTGTAATAATACACTTTATTTTGGTATTGCTGTAAGACATTTTCCAGAAATATTAATAAATAAATACACCATATACAGGGTTATATACAAACCCATACACAGGGGTTTTTTTTTTAAATAACAAAAGAGAAAAGACTTACTAACTGCACAGAAGACCTCACAGAGTATCGAACACAACAAACAGACGGCTAAGCAGACCCTCATGCTGGAGTCGAGCAGTGAAACACAGTCTTGCTCCTTGTGATAAGTTCTGAATCAAATCAGGCCGATTTAAAAGCCTTTAAAAGCCTTAAGCCTTGTGTTTTTTACATAATAATTAATTATTATAATAATTACTTATAATTATATCATCCGTACCAAGATAATATAGGCAGCACGCGAAACCCGATGCTACATCACCAACATTTGAATGGAATCATTTTTCTAGCATACAGAACTACTAACCTAGCTGTATCTACGCTACCTAATGCATGCTCATAACAGAGGTTGGTCTGGACTATTCAATTTAATTCAATTCAATTTTATTTGTATAGCGCTTTTTACAGTGGTCATTGTCACAAAGCAGCCATTCACAATCGAAGAAATTATAAGATGGAAAATGAAACAGAAAACTGCCTGAGATGGAAATAGGAAGAAACCTTGAGAGGAACCAGACCTGGACATCCAGCAGTTCAGTGACCATAACCTGCTGTAATCTGGGCAAGCCAACAGTGTGTTTCAATATTCATTCTACTTAACTAAATGAAAAAAGTTCTGTATTTCCAAAACACAATTGCTGAATATCCTATTCAAAAAACCCATTAATAGCATAATTAAAAGCTTAAAACCTCACCCAGCCTCAAGTAACTGCTAAGAATGTTATGGAACAAAAGAGCGTTAGTCATTAAAACTGGTATGTTTATTATGATACACTTAGGTGTGTAATTGTGCCACAAACTGTCTGGTTTGATCCACAAAGACTTTTGTACTACAATATTTTCAATGTATTTAAAGTAGTCTGTTTAACCGGACACTCTGGGTCAGTGGGGGACGTTTTATACAAAATAGACCCACACATTCTGCCTTTAGATCTCGGGGTGATGCGGGGGATGTTGTCCTGTCCAGCAGACGTCCGTGGGTTAACTTCACTTAAAGTTCTCCTCACATCAGCCATGGTCATTTGGAGGAGGGGTGGTCTTCCTCGCTGCCACATTGTTCTGCACATCAAACCAGGCGTAAAAATCATTCAGCACATCTGGGAGGGAGGCGTCACTGTTACAAGCAGGTAAAGTTGTCTTGTAGTTAGTGATCGTCTGGATGCGCTGCCACATGCGCCGAAGTCAGTATACATCATCTCACAATACCGTGCATGTGTCAGCAGTATACCTAAAAAGATACTATGAACAAGCTGCGTGTCCTAAACACTGATAATAGGAGAACATCGCCTCCCTCACTGTCTACTGGAAATATATATACATTTTTTTTTTGATAGCGTAAACTACAAATACAAATAACATATAATATTAACACAATTTTTAAAAACCGATAAGCGACTTTATCACTGATATATTGTTATAGAATAAAATGTGGGCTGTGTTGCAAAGCTGTAAATCACAACAGCCAGGTTTATTTTTAGTGGCTTCGAGGTTTTAAAACAATGTGCCCTTTCCCCTAACGTTTCATACACTCATATGAAATAAGTTGAGTCAACTTATTAGGCTTTAAAGTAAACTTATTCAGTCAATTCAATTGAGTAAAACTTGCACGTTTGTTTAACTTGGTGCAAATGCACTTAAAGTTTTACGTATACCTTACTTAACTACTAATGTACTTATACTATTAATTAAAACATCAATTTGTCATTAATTTAGGGTAAACTGCAAGTAATTCGAAAGTTTTAATTTACATGAAATGGTTCTAAATTATAAAGTGCTTATTTTTGACTAAAAGCTTTGTGAATACCAAACAGTAATAAAAAGATTCCTGCTTATTTAATGCTTTTATTGATGAAATTTTACAATAATGACACTTCAGTAAATAAAGTCTACTACTATGTGTCCTTTTAGGTTCTTTTAATTAACAGCAAACCTGTGCATCACCTCATCACCACTAAATTCCTTTCCAATTATCCATTTCTCTCTTCTGGGAATTGTGGAAGAAACTTGCATTTACTTTCGTTTAATTGCATCAAATGCCATTTCATTTGACTGAAACATAACATAATCCTGGCTGAAACCAAGACAAATTAAATATCAGGTGGGCATAGAGTTAATTAATAACTTAATCAATATCTAGGTGATCAAATATACAGAATACTCACTAAAACGTCTTGGTTGCGTATGGTAACCCTCGTTCCCTGATGGAGTGATGACACTAGGGGTCACGTTTTGGGAGCCCAAATACCTTTGATCTAATTTGAAAAGGCCAATGAAATTGGACGAGCAGAATTTGCATAGCTGGTAACGCCCCGTACTTCCGGTATAAATAAGCCGGCTGCGATACTGCTCATCGTTCTGTCCTGAGGAGCCGAATGATGACGACTCCCCAGGAGCAGCCCAGCGCAGTGGCATGAGGGACACAACGTCTCCGTTCCCTCCGTCAGGGAACGAGGGTTACCATACGTAACCGAGACATTCCCTTTCTGTCGCTCACTCCGACGTTGTGTCGAGTGACGACACTAGGGGTCCCTATCCAACACGCCACTGCTTCAGGGCTGCGTCAGGGGTCTACCGAAGGTGAGTGCCGACACAAGGGGGAGGGCTAACGTAGGCAAAATCCATAGCGTTAGCCTTTTCATAACACTTACCTTATATGTACATATCACGCTGGAAACCGTGTGCAGGGGCCCTACGAGATCACATCGTGCCAGCTGGGAGGGGGGTAATATGTGAAGAATCACCCAAGGACTAACACAAGGCAGTACTACTTAGGAAAGGCCCCGGGGTGGGCTCTGCACCAGGGGGAGACAACCAGACCCGGGGACTCAAGACCTAGAAAGCTTCCAGGGAGAGGGGAACACTGTGGCGGGAACACTTACCTCAGTGGAAAAACACACATGGGGCCGACAGAGGAGCCACTACATGTGGACTAACCTAGCTAAGGTTCCAGGAAGAACCACCTAGCTCTGGTCTCCCCAGGCTAGTCCCTCCGCTGGACTGGCTAGGGGGGCAGCTTGATGGAAGGATAAGAGGTGGTCCTGCGTCAGGAACAGCCCCATACAGGCCCCAAGTGGCGCAATCCTACCCGAGAGGGGAGGGGCGCCGGTGGCAGGCACTACACCCTACCCGTCCCCAGAATCTAGGGCACCGCACAAGACTCTGGAAGGTTGTAAAACCTAGCGAATGTGTTGGGAGTAGCCCAACCTGCAGTTCTACATATGTCCGCTAATAAAGCCCCATTCACCAGGGCTGATGTGGCAGCAACCCCCCGGGTGGAGTGAGCATTCACAGTGTAGGCCCCTGGTCTTGTAGGCCTCAAGGATCGCTTCCACTATCCAGTAGGAGATCCTTTGTCTGGAGACGGCGTCCCTTTTCCGCCTCCATAGTAGATGAAGAGCTGATCAGAGTGTCTAAATCAGAGTGCTCTGTGTGCGGTCCAGGTACGCCCTCAGGGCCCGTACTGGACACAACAAAGGCAGGTCGGGATTTCCCTGCTGAGGGGGAATAGCTTGCAAGGTCACCACCTGATCCCGAAAGGGAGTGGTGGGTACCTTGGGCACGTAGTCCGGCCTAGGTCTCAGGACAACGTGAGAGTCTGCCGGGCCAAATTCCAGGCACGTTCTGTTGACACAGAAGGCGTGCAGGGCTCTAAATTCTGCTGACTGCAAGGGCTTAAATGGGTCTCCCTGTAGTCCCTGGAGGACCACAGATAGATCCCAAGAGGGAACGAGGCGCGGTGCCGGAGGGCGCAACCTCCTGCAGCCTCTGAGGAACCTGATCACCAGATCATGCCTTCCCATCAATCTTGCCCCTATTGTGTTGTGAGATGGCAGCGACGTACACTTTGAGGGTAGAGGCAGAAAGGCGCTTATCCAGCCCTGCTTGCAGGAAGGAGAGAACCGATCTGATGCCACATCTCCATGGGTCTTCCCCACAGGAGGCACACCAATCGACAAAGATGCGCCACTTCAGGTCGTACAGCCGCCTCATTGAGGGGGCTCTAGCCTGAATGATGGTGTTCACCACAGAGCCTCCGGGAAATTGGCTGACAGAGAAGGTCTCTCCTCAGATGCTTAAAGTGCCCAAGTCCTCTGGTCCATCGCCCCAGGAGACCATACATGGAGTCCATCCAGAGATCGTGCCAGAGGCTTTAAGGACGTGCGGTGTGTGACCGCTGCCAGCCTGCCAGTTGGCAGTTGGAGAGAAGGTCTCTCACATCTCAGGGAAATTGGCCAGTAAGCCCACAGCCTGGGCCCTACAGTTGCCACGGAGAACCACTGGGGGAGTCTTGGAACTGGGCCAGAAGCCGAGCCCGGACAGGATGTTGCCACAACTGGCACTCAGGCAACAATCCACCGGTCGTGCCAAGAGGCCGGGGGAAAACCAAGTCCCTTGGGCCAGCTCTCCTGTTGAGGAATGGGCCACCGTTAGTGAGCAGAGAAAAGCCCACTGGGCCGAGGGAGAGCCGAGCCTCACTCTGGATCAGAGAAAAGCCGAGCTCTGGGGGTCTCTGTTGAGAGTAAGGCTGCCAGATTTGAGCCTGTGCCACACCAAAAGATGCTCTTCATCCTCCCAGTTGCCAGAGGCCACTGGGGCGTACGGTGCTGGGACCTGAAGCCCCACCCCCCAAACCGCCTCCAAATCAGCTGAGACTGGGCAAGGTGGTGGCCAGAGCTGACCCACCTGTCTCACTGGGCCCGCTCTACCCGTCCCTGTGCACCCAAGGATCAACCACCCGGCTGAATCAAAGGGCGTCCCGCTCGTTTTGAGAGAGCTAACACACATGTGTGCGGCAGTGAGTTAGGATTAGCCAGTTGTCGAGATGTCCTCCCCGAATCCAGTGACCTGCACCCATGTCAGGGGGTCGTAGTGCTTAGGATGCGTATGCCCCAGCCTCTCAGAGGGGGGCTAAGGCAGCCTCCACGACCAAATCCAATGCGAGCTTCGTGAAGACACGCGGAGACAGGGAACAGTCGTCGACAGCCAAAGGGGAGGACCTTGTAACTGGTATGCACGACCTTCTAAGGCAAAAACGCAAACCGCAGAAAGGGTCTGTGTCTTGGAAGGATCGAAACATGGAAGTACGCATCCTTCAGGTCTACAGCCACTCCAATCCTGGTGCCTTACACACACGTTAAAATGTGTTTGAGTGTTAGCATCCTGAACGGGAAACCTGTGAAGAGCCCGGTTCAGCGCCCTCAAATCCAGGATCGGCCTGCTCCCTCCCCCCTTCTTGGGTACAATGAAATATGGGCTGTAAAGCCCCTGTTTCTTCTTCGGCGCCGGGGGACAGGCTCGATCGCGTCCTTCCATAGAAGGGACGCGACTTCCAACCGCAGGACAGCAGCATTCTCTCGCCTCGGACTGAGGTAACCAGAATGCCCCTGAACCTGGGCGGGCGCTGTTGAAGGAAACTACACGAGACACGGTTTTGACACCAGGAAAGAGTAGGTCTTTAATAACATGCGATACTAAAAACCTGAGGCAGACTGCAGAATGTCTCTCGAACAAAGTTTACATCGGGCTTATATAGACAATTCCCGCCCATTATACATTGTTCTCTCTCTCTCTGGGACACAGGAACTCATACCTCATGTGTGACAACCCTGAACTTTGCCCTTCCCCTAAACTTAATTATCCCCATCTGTTTCCCATCCAGAACCCCCTTACATGGCAACCTATACATTCCACCACGGTTTCTCTAACACACATGACAATACCACCATTATATACCATACTACCACTGAATTTATACACAGGTTGATAAAATTCTACTACATACAGCGCCTGGCGAACTGAATCGCGTAGCCAAGCTGAATGGTCCTGAGGAAGCCATTGGGAGGCACCGGAGAGGCTCACCCAAGCCACTGGGAGGCACGGGAGAGGCTCACCCAAGCCCCCATGTACCTCACCAATGGCTGACCTCACCGAGACACATCCAGAGTACCCTGGTTGGGGTCGCTGTGGCTGGTTGGTGAAGATGTCGTGGTAGGAAGACGAGCGTCCTTGCCACTGTGCAACTTCCCCACAGGACCTGGGGCCGGCACCACTGATGGACATGGGAGCCGACCAGGCTGAACCCTGTGCATCAAGTGGGCTGAGCATTCGCTCTTTGGAGGACCGACCGGCCTGAGCAGGGAGCCCCAAAAACTCAGTCCAGTTCCAATGGAAGTTATCAGCAAGGAGGCACCCGGACTGACCGGGTGCCCCCTGCTGGAGGTTTGACCCAGTAGAGGAGAATATTGCTCTTTTTTTGACCAAGTGTTGGCCGCCTGCTGGCTGACAGGTGGCCGAGGTGAGATAGGGGCTCAACCCCGTCCCCCTCCCAAGGGAGCATCCAAAATGGTCCGCAACCTCCTCCCTGGGTCGCCCGTCTCAGCAACACTTCGAAGCCTTGCGAGGGTTCTTAGTGTCCTGACAACGAGCCTGCGATGCCACCTTCCTGCGAGTAGCCTGGTGGATTGGCTTGGCTGTAGGTCCCGACTGCTCGGTGCCGCTGCAGCTCTCGCAGGGGACTGTCTTTCGGGATGGAGCAGACTGGGCCTGCTGCAAGGGGAAGCGGTGCTTGCCCTTTTCCTTCGCCGAGGCAGGATGTGACTAATCGCCTCTGTCTGCTTCTTCACTGTGGAGAATTGCTGGGAGTATTCCTCCACAGTGTCACCGAAGAGGCCAAACCGGTGACATGGGGGCATCAAGAAAGCGAACCTTCTCAGCCTCCCGCATCTCTGCCAGCTTAAGCCACAGGTGGCATTCCTGGACCACAAGTGTGGCCATCGCCCTTCCCAGAGCCTGCGCAGTGAAAAATTTACCTTAAAAATTACATAATCAAATTCAAATAATCAAAATCAAATTAAAAAATAAGTCAATTTTCTGTCAGGTCACATTTATACTGTTCTTCAGGGGGTTTCTGTAAGTACAGATTTATTTTTGTCAGGTTAGGGTTTATACCATTCTCCAGTGTGGGATTCGTTGTACAGCTTATATTCATGTCAGGTAACGTTTATATAATGTTCTCCAGTGGGGATCTGTTAGTACAGCTTTTATTCATGTCAGGTCAACATTTATACGTTCTTCAGTTGTGTGTTTCTGTTAGTACAACTCTTATTTCTTTCAGGTCACCGTTTATAACGTTATCCAGTGTGGGTTCTGTTAGTATAGCTTTTATTCATGTCAGGTCACCGTTTAAACCGTTCTCCTGTGTGGGTTCTGTTGTACAGCTTTTATTTCTTTCAGGTCACCATTTATACCGTTCTCCAGTGTGGATCTGTTGTACAGCTTTTTTCTGTCAGGTCACCGTTTATGCCATTCTTCAGTGTGGGTTCTTTTAGTACCGCTTTTAATTTCTGTCAGGTCACCGTTAGACCGTTCTTCAGTGTGGGGTTCGTTAGTACAGCTCTTATTTCTGTCAGGTCACCATTTATACCGTTTTTCAGTGTGGGTTCTGTTAGTACAGCTTTTATTTCTGTCAGGTCACCGTTTATACCGTTCTCCACTGTGGGATCGTTGTACTTTATTTCTGTCAGTCACCTTTATGCATTCTTCAGTGTGGGGGTTTCTTTTAGTACCGCTTTAATTTCTGTCAGGTCACCGTTTATACTGTTCTTTAGTGTGGGTTCTGTTAGAACAGCTTTTATTTTTTTCAGGTCACAGTTTTTACCGTTCTCCAGTGTGGGTTCTGTTAGTACAGCTTTTATTTCTGTCAGGTCACCTTTTATACCATACCAATTCAACCATACCAATACATTTACATTTACATTTGCAGTATTTGGCAGACGCCCTTATCCAGAGCGACTTACAATATTCCTTATACTCCAGATGGGGATGTTTAAATTTAGGGGAAGGGCAAAGTTCAGGTTGTCACACATGATGTATGAGTTCCTGAGTCCCAGAGAGAGAGAACAATGTATAATGGGCGGGAACTGTCTATATAAGCCCGATGTAAACTTTGTTCGGGAGACATTCTGCAGTCTGCCTCAGGTTTTTAGTATCGCATGTTATTAAAGACCTACTCATTCCTAGTGTCAAAACCGTGTCTCGTGTGGTTCCTTCAACACGGGCAACCCTGTCTGACCCCCCTCACTGTTCAATCAATCCTGAAAGGTGCCTGTTTACCACCACGCGGCTGACCGCCCCAGCGTATAGCAGGCGGACCATGGCGATGAAGCCTGGACCAAAGCCTATTCTTTCCAAAAGTGCAAATAGGAACTTGTGACACCCTATCGAAAGCCTTTTCTTGGTCCAGGCTTAGCACCACCAGTGCTACTCGTCGCTGGTCTGCCCACGCCAGGACATCTCTCACCAGCGCCAAGTTCATGCCGCATGTCCTTCCGGGAACCCCACAGGTTTGGTCGGGGTGAATCACACGGGTCATCACCCTTCTCAAGCGCAGGACCATTACCTTGGCTAAGATTTTATAGTCGGCCGTCAGCAGGGTGATCAGCCTCTAATCAGCCAGGTCCGTCCTGTCACCCTTTTTATGAAGAAGGGTGATATGACCCACCTTCACGGATGGAGGCAAAGTTTCGCTTTCTACAGCTTCCCTGTAGACGCCCAGCAGGTCAGGGCCTACCAGTGGCCAGAATGTCCGGTACCACTCTATCGGTATCCCATCCCCGCAGGCTGCTTGCAGCACCTTGGCCCACTCCCTAACCTTTTCCCTCCTCCTTCTCGCCATCTCCTGTCCCCACCAGCGACACAAGATGTCCAGAATCCCCTTCCCCTCTGTCCCCCCTCTACCCGGATGCCGCCAATAACGATGCAGTTATTGATGCCCAAAAGGGCCTCAGAAGGCACGACTGCACAGTCACCCTGTCCGCCACAAACCGGAGGTCCAGCCGCGAGGTGTTGCCTCTGGAGTTCCTCCAGGTATGGCCCGGGGCCTGCGGCTCGACCGCCCTGTACACGTCAACCAGACCTGCTCCTGCTATCACCTGGGCAAGCTCAGCCCCCCCTCTCCTTCCCAATCTACATTAAAGTCCCCCCCTATGAGTAAAAGCCTATTAGTGCAGAGGAGGGGTTCCAAAAGACGGAAAAAGCCCCGCCTCTGCCCCCCCCTGCATGGGGCATAAACACCAATGGCTCTGAATTTCTTCCCCCTCCACTTACCATCTACACAGATATCCGGGACCACCGACACCACTTCCTCCAAGACCTCTTAAGGGGCTGTTTAATGCCCCTCACGTTTAAAGACCCAAAAGTTAACACAACCATTTTTTTTTTTTTTACAAAAAATCCCCAAAAATGTCCCCAAAATCCGCTGTCCCATTTCACTTCCTGCTGTTTTT
>VCAZ01000096.1:270000-286920 GCA_005784505.1 Bagarius yarrelli | reverse complement strand
GGTGTTTATTACTTGTAAAATAAAAGATTAGGATCTGGTGCTATCAAGACACCAGCAAGAGTTCACTGAACATTTTCTATATAATGCAGTGGAAGTGAATTAATCGTTAGATAAATAAACTGTAAAAAATTTTAAAATTGTAAAATACAATAAAATACCACCAGCTGTAGTTGCCAGAATTTGATTATAAAATTGACAGTGACTTTAATACACACTTTACAGGTCTTCTTTAATTTTTACAGTTAAAAACTGTTGTGTGTTAAATAAAACTGACATAATATAAATGGTAACTTCAAGTTTACAGTAATTTTCCTTAAAAATAGCAGCTATAAATGACGACAAGTTTTAGTTAACGACTTATAAATAAAACATGTACAGTACATATAACTACAGTATATCTCCCTGTGATACACACAGTACAACCGTATGAATTATTAAAGCATTAAATATTTTTTTTTAATTAAACAGTGAATTAATGGCGGCTTTGGTTGCCAGAATTTTATTGCAAAAAATATGGTACAACACAGAAGTAGCAACATTACAGCTGCTTGCTTTAGATTTTACAGTCATTACCCGTTATTGTGAATAACTAAATAAACCAACAGATACATGATTTTATGAAAAAAATGCTGAAAAATGTTTATTTAAGTGTCCTGTTGATATACTAATTTCATCCAAAATTAAACAGTTTTGCTTACACGATGTTATGTATTGTAAGGAAAAAAGACGGGGTGGGATAATGCAGGTAATGGCTTTATTTAGAACAGAAAGGGCAATCCAAAAAGTAGTTAAAGAAGCAGGCAAAGATAGGTACACAGAATAATATCCAAAGAGAAGGCAAACAAATCCGAAACGTTAGGCAGAAATCAAAACTGTGAGCATAACCAACAAGAATATAAACGCTTAGTAAGCCGCAAGAGCAAACAACACTTCACAACATGGTTAGCAATGTGGCTAGCTTATATACACAGAGTCCAGGAAGTGACACTGAAAGTACTAGGCGAAGAACTAGTACTCCAGTGACGGCCCCCCTTTTGGCGGTTTGGGGCGTTAGAGTCCTCATATGTATAAACTAATCAATGCTATACTATAACATTTTACACACTTATATTAAAATATACAGAATAATTGTTTTGCCGTACTTGTACTCAGTGATGTAAGCTTTAGCAGAGGACATCATGCAAATCAAAAACAGGCAAAGAAACAATAAATTTATATTATTCAACATATGTTTTTTTAAAGGAAAATATACAGATTAAACTTTATTTGTCATCTTTAACATTTTCATGAGTAACTATAATTTAATGAAACATTAGACAACCAGAAGGACCCAGGTTCAAGCCCTACCACTGCCAGTCTGCCACTGTTGGGTCCTTGAGCAAGACCCTTAACCCTTCCTGTTCCAGAAGTGCTGTATCATAGCTGACTCTGTGCTCTGACTGCTGGGATATGCTAAGATAAAAATGTTACTGTGCTGTAGTGTACATGTAACAAATAAGCTTCCTATATCCACCGGTTTCCTTTTTATACCCATTCTGAGGTAACCAGAGATTACTGGTAGACCTTTAGGGAAAAGATGGAACCTTGCGAGGATCCTGATGCACCAGTGACCAGGTTTTTGCCCCTTTCCTCAATTTCAAGGAGCTTTGAGGATCGACTGGGATTTACTCTGCTCCAATGACCCAAACCTACAGTTTACATTACATTTGATTATTACAATATGCTGTAAATAACAATAACATGTGGTGTCACCCAGATGAGGATGGGTTTCCTATTGAGTGCCTCTTACGGTTTCTTCATACTTCATCTCAGGGAGTTTTTCCATGCCACAGTCACCTCCGGTTTGCTCATTAGGGACAAACCTACACTTTTCACTGTTACTGCGTTCTGTGTAAAGCTGCTTTAAAACAGTGTTTATTGTTGAAACTGTTAAGAAAACTTGAAAAAATTAAATCAATAATAAAATCATTTAGTTATAAATAATAAAAAACATTTAAGCATGTTTGTCACTTTTGATTCTGAGCTTTTTCTTTTTTCACACACACACACACACACACACACACACACACACACACACACACACGCACACGCACACACACATACACACACACACACACACACACACACAGATCTACTTCAAGGTCAGATCCATTCTTTGATGCAGAAACCTTGAGGAACCTTAAGGCCAAGTCACCCTGTTCTAGATATTCCTCTTATCTGTCATATGCACCTAAAATTTCGTGTCACAAATCCAGTTTCTTCTAGCTTACTCCTATTTGATCTTAGTCAATGAATAGTTGGTTTTTTGCTTCATCCTCAGGTACGTCCTGATTGTTCTGGGTATAAATACCTCGACTCTGTCACTAATAAAATGGAGGACTTTTCTCTGTCCACTTGTGTGTGTCTGATTGAGTTCTTTCCTAGCGCTGGGGTGAGATAGCAGCAGAAGAACTCTCTAAGTTCTAGAGGTTAGAACCAGATTCCAGCTGCCCCGAGAGAAATCCTGTCAACCCTTAACTGGAACAAATTACTGTTACATTTATTTCATAATTAAAGGATGTTACCTGTAGCTGGCTACTTTCCAACACTGCTAAAAAAAATTAAAAATAGCCAGTGTAGTCAGAAGAACTATTAAAATAGTAATATAACGAAGGATTGTTAATGAAGGATGTATTAAATAATAAATTATCAATGAAGGCGTATTGAATTAAGTCTTGTTAATAAAGGATGTACTAAATAAATGATTGTTAATGAAGGATGTATTAAATGAAGAATTGTTGATTAAGGATGCATAGAGTTATAAAGTAAAGTGTGACCTTATAAGTAAATGTTTTTTCATTGTTCACGCTGTACACACAGGTCAGAATGTCCATTTGACTTGTGTAAAAATGGCTTGTGTACCGTCACCTTCGCGACCATAGTGATGTCACAGCCTTTACGCGCGTTCACTGAAGTTTGGTTTGGCTGCGCCACCATTTTCTTTATATACGTTTCTGAATAATGATTACTTTTAAAGTCAGATCAAAGAAAATAAAAGCGTGGTGGTGGTAGCGTCGTTTTCTTTGTTTCTTTTATTCAGTAGAAAGAAAGAAAGAAAAAGAAAAGCGTGGTGGTGGTAGCGTCGTTGTTTATCAAGCATTTACCGGTTCTGGATTAGAGAGTGACGCCACCGCAACGCCGCCGCCGCCGCCGCCGCCGCCGCCATTTACTGAGCTGTGTGGCAGACAAACGTACTTCCTGTATGACGATCATTTCTGTGTGTGTTTTACAGATTTTGCTTTGGAAAGTGACATTATGGAGTAATTACTCGACTGACACACAAGAACTTTGCTTACCGTGTCCCAGTTTGGCTTTGTGTCGCTGACAATAAACTAAACTGCAAAACTTGTATAAGAAATGACACACGGTTCAATTTTTGTGTAGTGATTCGCAGTCCAGAGCCGAATCTGCTAAACAAATAAACATTTTAAACCGTTAAAGGTAATAAACGTCTCCGCCAATCAGCAGTTTTTACATTTTATCTTAACAAGAAGAAAACACAGATTTCTGATTGGCTGAAGTCAAAATATGTGATAAAGTAATTGACACACACACACAGACCCTGAGAACTCAGCCACACACACACACACACACACATGCACACAAGGCCTATGCAAAATATACAGGATATTTATAAGGTCAGGAAACATCATTTATTTCACAGCCCTCTCTCTCACACACACACACACACACACACACACACACACACACACACACTCCTCCGGACGAGCATCCTGTTTCTCCTTTATAGAGCTATTTCACTCCTCAAATTCTTAAAAGTAGGTAAAATAAAAAAGGGGGAAAGGATAATGTCAACTGAGAGGGTTACTGTAATGTAGTGCACAATGTAACACTCTGTAATGTAGCACTCTGTAATGTAACTGTAACACTCTGTAATGTAACACTCTGTAATGTAAACTCTGTAATGTAACACTCTGTAACACTCTGTAACACTCTGTAACACTCTGTAATGTAACACTCTGTAAACACTCTGTAACACTCTGTAATGTAACACTCTGTAACACTCTGTAATGTAACACTCTGTAATGTAACACTCTGTAATGTAACACTCTGTAACACTCTGTAATGTAACACTCTGTAACACTCTGTAATGTAACACTCTGTAATGTAACACTCTAACACTCTGTAACGTAAACACTCTAACACTCTTGTTTTTATCACATCCAGGCTGGATTACTGTAACGCTTTACTGTCTGGATGTTCAACTAGGTGCATTAATAAACTTCAGTTAGTCCAGAACGCAGCGGCGAGAGTCCTCACTAACACTAAAAGATACGAGCACATCACGCCGGTCTTATACACACTGCATTGTCTCCCAGTGAGACACCGCATCGATTTTAAAAACTACTGTTAACTTATAAAGCTATAAATGGTCTCGGGCCGCAGGACTTAAGCGAACTTCTAGTGTCTTACGTTCCGCCACGCCTACTTCCATCAAAGGCTGCAGGCTGCCTGTCAGTACCGCGCATTATAAACTCTACAGCAGGGGGCGGAGCCTTTTCTTACAGAGCCCCAATGCTATGTTATAACCTCCCTATGAATGTTCGGGAATCAGACACAGTCTCAGTGTTTAAGTCCAGCTTAAAAACTTATTTATTTAATCAAGCATTTTGTATTGATTCCCCTTAGATAAAGGAGCAGATCTGGGGGACTGATGGGTGTTGAGTATTATGGGATGTTAGATGTCTTCCCCTCTCTTATTGATCACGGTGTTGATGATGAGAGCGGCTGGTTGCTTAACATATCAGGGAGCCCTCATGTCTGTGTTTCCCTCTGGTTCTCCTTTAGTTATGCTGACCTAGTTAGTCTCACCGGAGTCCCAGCTTTACTCTACATTACTCACTTAATCACTCCAAACCGTGTGATTACAATGTCACTTAACTGTTTTCCTTCTTTTTTGTCTTCCTTTCCCTCTCCCTCTCTCTCTCTCTCCCTCTCTCTCTCTCTCTCTCACTGTTGAGTTACATATGCCACAACGGAGCTGCTGGTGATCCAGACCCCACCTCCACCCTGGACCTGTCGGACCCTTCCCTGTGAACTGCTCCAGTGGATGATACATCACCAGGGTGACCAAAGACGTCCCACTCTGCCATAAAGTTGTTCCAGCTGTTCTCTAATTGACTAATGATTTAAGTTGCTCTCACACACACACACACACACACACACACACTCAATGTAACCACTTAATTCCTGCTACCTGTTTTTCACCCAAATGAGGATGGGTTCCCTGTTGAGTCTGGTTCCTCTCAACACTGTAACACTCTGTAGTCTATAACATAACACACAGTAACACTCTGTAGTCCACAACATAACACACTCTAACCCTCTGCAATCCACAACATAACCCACTGTAACACTCCGTAATCCACAATGTAACACTGTAACACTCTGAAGTCCACAATGTAACACTGTAACACAACATAACACACTCTAACCCTCTGCAATCCATAACATAACCCACTGTAACACTCTGTAATCCACAATGTAACACTGTAACACTCTGTAGTCCACAACATAACACTGTAACACTCTGTAGTCCACAACATAACACACTCTAACCCTCTGCAATCCATAACATAACCCACTGTAACACTCTGTAATCCACAATGTAACACTGTAACACTCTGTAGTCCACAATGTAACACTGTAACACTCTGTAGTTCACAATGTAACACTGTAACACTCTGAAGTCCACAATGTAACACTCTAACACACTGTGGTCCACAATTTTACATTGTAACACTCTGTAATCCACAATGTAACACTGTAACACTCTGTAATTAACAGTATCACTGTAATACACAACATAACACACTTTAACCTACAATGTAACATTGTAACATACTGTAATCGACAATATCACACTGTAACACTCTGTGATCCATGTATGGCACTAAATACGTTTTTTACTAAAGCATAATTATATATGGGGGCCTCACAGAAAGACCAGGCCTAAGGGGCCCCTGATCACCTCAATCCGCCCCGACTGTAATACACCAGGTAACATTGTAGCACTGTAACACTTAAACATTAATAAAACTTTAATGCTAGAGGTCAATACATACATACATACAAACACACATACAGTGAGTAAGAAAGAAAGAAAGAAAGAAAGAAAGAAAGAAAGAAAGAAAGAAAGGCTTTCATGCTAAATTGTTTTGCATGGTGAAAGAGAAAAACAGGAAGTGGTGCAGCGCTGGTTCATATTACTAGTGAGAACTGAGATAAGAGGGGTTAAAGATCACCAGAGCAGAAACTAAAACATTGAAACCCAACACACACACACACACACACACACACACACACGATATTGACACGACTGATATTTTAGAGTGTAAACATTGATGCGAACCGTTTTCAGAGCAGCGGTGCTATTTAACATTGTGATGGTGAAACACTGGTCTCTAGTGGACAAATTTGAGAATGCAGTTGAGCAGTAATTCAGTAATTCACCAAATCCGCAAAGGGTTTTAAAAAACACGGGACATAAAGCGACATGCGGAGATGAATAAAAACTATTTTCCCGAGTTTTGAGTCTGTGCTGTTAAATAAACATTTTAATCTAATTAATCACGCGCCACTGAAAGCTGTGGTCATTACCAACTATATTATTCATGTGAAGAGGAAAACAAATGGAAATGATGTGTGAAATGTGATCCTAATCAAGGATTCTGCCTCTATTTATGCATAAAAAAAGGAGAGAAACACACATCAACGTGACACGTTTACGTCCAAACAGACGCGGCGACTAAAATCTGCGCAGGAATGATTACGACACGCAGTAAAGTGTGCGCTGTTTTACGGTCTGTAATAAAAATACTGAGACTTGAGGGGGGGGGAAGTCTCAACTAAAAAAAAGGCATTAAATTGTAAATACAATGATGGGTTGTTGTTGTTGTTTTTTTTTATAATAACAAAACTGTTAAAAAGGAGTGACACGAGTAACGAATTAAAGGACTGCGCATTATTTCTAATGGAGACGCACGGCAGGGCGTCCCATAAGGGGTGCCAACTTTTATACGCAAAAACAAGGGACGCAGCAGGGGTCACACGCCTCGGGGCGACAATGACAACGTGTTAGTGGTGATAATCAGAACATAAAACCTGTTGGGTTTTTTTAATTAGTATAAACAGATACACACTTATCACACTTTTCTAATGTCCATAGTATTATAGCAGAATACACAGCTATATAATAATAATAATAATAATAATAATAATATAATAATAATAATAATAATAAATTGGAATGTTGTAATTAACTGCATATACACAAACTCTTTTTTTTGCCCCCGTCCGTTATTAATTTAAGTTGGTGGCAGTTGTTGGACGTCAATACTGCCACAGCTGTTGAACTCCGGTAAAAAATATACATATATATATATATTAGATACGTGTGACGAGATATTGTATTGTCACACCACTTGAAAGAACTTTGAACCATTTTGGAGATTTGGATATATATTATACATATTATTATTACCTACTTATTACATATTTATTACCTCATTAAATTAACAAATCCATTAACTTATTAATTATAGCACTCAAAATTAACACGGACACACTCCGAAAAAAAAAAAAAAAATATAATATATATATATATATATATATATATATATATATATATACACATATACAAAGATTTGTACTATTTAAGCACAAGACCATATTTATTATTTTGGCAATTAAATTTGTTTATGTAATTATTCGTTATTTTTTATCGTAGAAGTTGAAGAAGGGTGAAATTATCTGAATGGGTTAAGCCTAAAAATTGTTTCATTTCTTCACATAGGCTTTATATTTAATAATAGTAAATAAGTTTTATATATAATAGATCTTTATTTTTTATTAAAATGACCGCTTTACCCGAATTGTATCCCACCGTAGGGATGCGATTTATTCACATTTTAACGTTATTTCTTAAAAAAAAATCAGAATCAGAAAATGCAAAAAAAACTGTCAACACAACTTTTGCTTCAGGAGATGACTGTGATCTGATTTATGTAAACGCCCCACCCACACACACACACACACACACACACACACACGAACCACAGAGAACACTTACCGAAACTTTCCAGCAATGTTTTTGATTTCTTTTACTCTCATTGGTACTTTTGCATTCAGTTTCATTTCAGCTGTGAAACTTTCTAACCTGGACGCGGATCTGGAACTTCCCCTGCTGTCATTTTAATTCCATCTCTGTCAGGCGTTACTGCCAGGAGACCTGTCCACCTTTAACTCTGATTGGTTAATCAAACTGATAATATCAGCAAGTATTAACCAATCAGAGGCAGAATAGCACAAGCGCAGGTGAGATGGTCTGCATGAACAAAAATATGGGACAAATTAATCTATTTCTTACTCAAATATTGGATGATTCCGTATTTTAGGGGACGGGATGGATGGCAACCCTAGCGTCCAACTTCAGGTCATGGGAAAAGAACCAACCAATCAGCTTCCTCAGCAGAGAAATGGAGGAGCAACGCATTCATGTTTTTTTTTTCTTTATGCAGAAAAACTTCAACGGTCCCAGAACCAGACAACGGATTTACCAGACAAAATCTGAAGAGAGGATAACGCAAAATCGTATTTAACAGACACCCACCCTGGCCCCCGCTACAACCCCACCCACCCCCACCCCGATTGGTCAGTTGTTTTTCTGTACATAAATTTTGTACCAGTGTTAAAGCAATAGTGGGCATCCATTGCTGAAATGTCCTTGTTGTTTAGCAACGGCATACGCCTTCAGAGCAGAATTTATTATGGAACAGATTTTATTGTTTTTATCGCAGTGGTATATTATATTGATGTTTCCATTCATGCTTCCAAGTTTTTGTTCTTTATTCGCTACGACAATTTTATGACCTGATTTTGAGAATTAGCCCAAGCAAACGTCATTTTTCAACTCTCGGTTTGATGTTTGCTCCGCCCACCTACATGATGTCACAACAAAGAGGACCAGCGATTTTGCAGTCTCACAGTAAGGACTGAAAGACGTTTTTATTTTTACTTAATCAGGTGAGAAAATACAAACTGTAAAGTTTTCCCATTTTAGCTTATGACCCAATTGCCGTTAAATTTACTCTAACAAATTCAGCTAATTAGACAAGTAGAACTTAAATTAAAAACACAGATCAGGGACAGAACTTTTAGGAAGGGAAAATAAGGAAGCCGCTGAAAGTGTTGCGCAGCATCGTGTCGTCGTAAAGGACATAGTTAGCGAGGAGGTGGAGATACACCACGTCTCCCACCTCCAACTGGAGCACCAGAGCACCGGTGACGTGTCTGGCATTGCCGTCCTTGTCGTACTCGCCCAGGTGCATGAGGTGCTCCTGGTTCTTAAACAGGTGAACTCCCATGTTGTTATTGTTACTGTTGTAGGCAGCAGCCGTGAAGCGGACGTAGTACACGCCTCTGACCGGAGCTGTGAACACACCTGTAATTAACACGCAACAGGACTGTTAGGACTGAGCGTAACTGTTTTAATGAGCTGCAGGTGAGTGTGTTTGATTACGGGACCTGTGTATGGGTTATACGCTCCTCCGACGTTGCTGATGACTTTACTGTAGATCAGCGGGGTCTCAGTATTGAACGGTCCACTCTGTCCCGCTGCAAGTCCGGCACTAAACGCCACCTTCGGCCGCTCTGTCAAACAGACGCAAGGAGACTAAAAAAAAGTGTTGAGGAAGCAGGAAAGTTGCAGCCCAGTCGTTATGGTGTTGGACTGCTGATCACAAGGTCGTAGCTTAATTTCCAAGCACCGTTAAACTGCCAGTGCTGGGCCCCTGAGCAAGGCCCCTAACCCTCAACTGCTCAGATGGTTAAAAAAAAACATTTGCGCTGTGCCGGATAACGACAGAAATGTATATGAACACCGGAAATTTTCCACAGAATTGTGTAAAATATTTTGGTTTTTTTATGCTATCAATGGTTAATCTGGTGTGATGACATAACTAGGCGAAAATTTGAATATTCAAATGAGATAATTAGCATGTGTTTACTTCGCTAACTACAGTCAGCTACATTTGGAGTATTATAAGGTAAGAGCAAAACAAAGATCTTACTTAATTATAAATTAAGCGTTCACATATGCCCTCATTCGAAAAACATCTTCGACTACGGAACAGCCCCGCAACATCAAACCCCGCCCCTCAACATCTTCCTAATAATATATGTTCCCATCATAGCCATGTTAGTGTTTACTGTTAAGCGTGGAGTGTTGAATGTAGAGTTTACCAGCATTCAGTTTCTTCACGCTCTCCAGTTCGATCCTCAGAGCCTGAAGCTCGTCTGCCTGAGCTTTTGAGAATAAAGACGGCACCAGTAATGTGAAATCTTAATCTTAAATTCAAGATGTTATTAAAATTACTAAAAAGAAAAGTTATTTTTAATCTGTTAACCAGCTAGATAAACTGTCAAATGAATCTAATCAGCCAGTTATAAAGTTTATTCACCTGCATTCTCCTTCTCCATGTACTGCATCTTCACCTTGATCTCAGATAAAGCAGCTGTCTGCTGGTACACCATCTCCCGGAGCTGATTCATCTGAGCGCACGAATCCAGACACGGTTTCAGAGATTCGGTTTCCTGCATTCTGCTGGGCAGCGGCACCAGCAGGAACACCATGAGAACATGGAACACGCTTCGCTCCATCTATCTTTACTATTGAGGTCTTAAAGCTAAATAATCTTGGGCTTGAAAATTTAGGGATTTAATCTTCCAAAGAAGGAATATCCAGCTGAAAAAAGCAAAGATGATAAATATATTTATTTTGAAATAGTGGTGGTTTCTAAACAACCTACCACCACACACACATACAGAACTCTATTTTTTTCAAAAAGGAAAATACTGAAGCGCACCGTGTTGAAAGAAGCAGTCAAACACCGCCCTCTAGGCAAGGCAAGTTTATTTGTAGAATAGAACCTAGTGCCAAAAACAGCAGCGTCTGACACATCATGACAGTTCAACAACCTGACATAGAAATGCTGAGAAATAGCGGCGGATAGGCAGAACCTGCCATCGTCACAAACAACCTGATGTGACCATTGCAGCGCAATGGATCCTGTTGGTATTTGGGCGTTGGTGTTAAGACACACTTAGGAACAGGATTGACTATTATACTGTCCCCGGACATGATTCATCAAGTCAGAGACCTACCTCGATCCACATCCACCTCGGCTCCACAAATAAGCACAGTCTCAGCCTAAACATGACCACCAGAATGGCAGATGACTCAAAACAAACCCTCCAACACCTTTCACATCAACAACACACTAAAACCATGTCTTCCTGTCAGGCGTGTCCCTGTGAGTCAAGGTGAATTATCTGTCAGGAGCGATGGTGAGTAAACAGGACAGGCTTATTATAAAACTTCTTTAAACATCACCGACAGACAGGTATAGTGATCCAGAGCCCATCTCCCATGGGTTGATGATCGTCACATCAACATGGTGACAGAGGACGCTTCTAATCTGCCATGAAGACGCTCCAGCTGTTTCAGGGAGGATTTTTTTGCTTGCGACCGCCGCCCTCGGCTTGCTCATCAGGGACAATCAGGGGACAAACTGATTTTTTATAAATATAGCTATAATTAATAGGAATTAATCTAATAAACTTAGGTATATCTCATACTATATACACACCTACATTATATACACATTATATAACTACACACGACACACACATTAGCTATTCACCCGATAACAACACTTAAATAAACCTCATTTAACACATTGATTCCTTGAAGGTGGAATGTAACATTACATAAAATACTTTATACATTAGATCATTTAAATATAGTAAAAAACCTAAAAAACGGAATTTTACATCAAATGAACAGACCTCATAAGATGGTACCTCTCTCCTCTAACAGTATCGCCGAACAGAGGACAATCCTTGATTTCACAGTGATTTTCACCCCTCACCTACGTATGACATCAGCTGATGTGCACACCTTTAGAAAGAGCGCACAACCTTCTTCTAAAAGAAAATATTCCTGTTACACTGGGAACCTGACCTGGGGGTTTGTTGTGACTTGTCTCTCACCAGCAGAGGTGGATACAATAACCAAAAGCAAAACTTGAGTTAAAGTATACTTCTTCTTGCACTGGAAAATTACTAAGAATAAGAAGCACTTTATTCGCTATATCTGTGTCTTATGAAATCGTCTCCAGTTACTTGTGTAATCTCGGTTTTCTCAAGGGTGGGAAATAGTTATTGCGGGGCATCACCTCCCGAAAGCAAACCTCGGGAACACATGGGAGGTCCTACTCCCTGAAGCATCAATGGTGGCAAGGATAGTAAGATATCTCCCCGGGAAACCACTGGGGGGACGGGTTGGGCACCATATACCATGGTGTGATTATTCCCTCTACAAGAGAGCTGTCCCCAGAGGCCTGGCTCTCAGGAGTTCCTGTAACAGCTTGATTATCCTGCTCATCCACTTTGGAAGCACAGATCACTCACAGAACTACCCAAAACATTTTGACCAATCACAATCCATAAGTCAGCAGCTCAGTTTGTGTAAATATAAAATGCTATGAACTGAGATATAAAGGAAATGGAGAACTAGCGGCAGAGCAGGATTGACAGCCATAATGTTCCTGGATATGATTCATCAAGCTAGATCCACACCTACCTCGATCCACATCCACCTCGGCTCCACGAATAAGCACAGTCTCAGCTTTATCATGACCACCAGAACACCATGATGACTTAAAACAAACCCTCCAACACCTTTCACATCAAATACCCACTAAAATCATTTTCTTTCTGTCAGACGTGTCCCTGGGGGTCAAGTCAAAATATCTGGCCGGAAATCAAACCTCAGAGACTTTCTGTGTTGGGGAAGTATGAACACTTGGCAATATTCATCCCTGAGATCACCACTGCACTTGGTGGAAAGGGTCTCTTTCTATTGCTTTTTTTTCCCAAAAGTGTTTTAACTTCTTGTTTCATAACCGAAGCCTGCTCAGGGGCCACCATCGAGTGGAGCACCCCATTAAACCACAATGGGTAAGAACCAAACTGGATAAGAAGGACCCACTGTGAGACATTTGGCAAAAGCTTCCATGCTGCTAAGAACTCTACCTCGGGAATCGACTAGATATTTTAGTAAGGCTGGTTTTTGGTATATCTTCACAGCTTCTGGGTGACCACTGGGAGGTCCTACTCCCTAAAGCACAGAAGGTGGCAGAAATAATTAGATATCTCCCTGGGAACACACTAGGGGGAAGGGTTAGGCACCATATTTCGTGGTGTGATTGTTCCCTCCCCGGGAGAGGTGTCCCCAGATGCCCGGCCCTCAGGAGTTTCTGTAACAGCTGGATTATCATGTTCATCCACTTTGGAAGCACACTTATCACTCACAGAACTACCCAACACCTTCCGACCAACTGCAATCCATAATTCAGCAGCTCAGTTGTGTAAATATAAAAACAACAATAAACAAGATATAAAGGAAGTGGAGAAATAGCGGCAGAGCAAGACTGACAGCCATAACGCGCCTGGATATGATTCATCAAGTCAGATAAAGTCAGAACCACACCGACCTCAGCTCCACAAATGAGCAGTCTCAGCCTACACACGACCACCAGAACACCAGATGACTCAAAACAAACCCCTTAAACACTCACAGCATTTTTTTTGGCCAAAAGTTCAAATAGAAATATGAATAATAATAATCATCATCATTAAAGGAAAACACTTATATTAAATAAAATATTTTACTTTTATATACCTTCAGTAGCAATATTATATTAAACTGGAATCTATTTGTTTTATGTATACAAGAAGTTTCTATCTTTTCTCAAAAAGATATTATTCTGAGGGGTGCCATTATTTTTGGACATTGCTGTAATTCTAATATAAAGTAACGACCACAGCATCACCGTCATTAAAAATCTTTAATAGATTTAATACGTTATTATAGAAAAAGGCTAACAGGAAAGTGGTGTATGAACAGTAGTCACATACGGACCCCGTCTGCCCTCTCGGGCCCCTCGACGCCGCCGCATTCATCCGGTTTTCCGCTTAATAAAAAACTGCATCACATTTTTTTTTACCTGAATGAATTAAACTCAGACACATATGTGCTTTAACATATTTGGTATTAGCAAAATTAGCGATTAGCGATAAAAGAACAAAAGAAACAGCCATAAAACCATAATTAAGCCATAATAAGATCTCTGTATAAATCGCTAATATGGCTAATGGCAAGTTAAGGAAGGGGGGGGCTAATACTTTTAAAAACTAAAGCTAACCTTTAGCAATAGCATTAAAAAAATTGCTCCTGGGTGCTAAGCTACGTTTCAGTCTAGTCACAAACTTAAGCTAAGCTAATTATTGCTAAGTAGCCAACACATTTTTCTTCAGTAGTTCCTTTCTGATTTTCCTTTCTAAAATTACTGTAGCATAGCATTAGCATTAGAGCTATTTTTGGAGTAAACTGAAAGGGATTCAGGCGAGGTGATAGTAACAGACGTCACTGTTAGCATGATTAGCACTCAGAGGTGTCTGTGATGGTGTGTTGCTGTATTTGTTTGTTTTTATGTGTTTGTTTATTAAATTAGCTCAGATGGAACTGGAAGTCAGTAAATAAACGTTAGTAAGAATGAGTTAGCATGATACATTCGCTAATACACGGTACAAAGTTAGCATTCTGAGGCAGAATATCGTCCTCAGGTTTAAATATTGAGCTTATTTCAGCTGATACGTGTCCTAAAAAAAGTCTGCGGTAATAAATTTAACGCTAATAACATTCTGAGGAGGAAGGAGAATAGCTGCTAAAGAAGGACGTGTGTGTGTGTGTGTGTGTGTGTGTGTAAAATAATACATTGTGTTAGATCCATTTCACACTTGGGAATCGGACGATCTCTTAAGTTCATCGTTTTTTTAAAAAAAGTCATTTGTGCTTCCTGAAAAATAAAACGGTTCTCTGACTCAACCGAGAGCCGAGATCTGGTCCCTGATTGGTCCATAAAGCTTCCTGTTGGTGACTTGGAAGTCGTAGAACAGAGGAAGCGATGGTAGAGACGGTGACCCTCAGAGCAGTCTTTGTTAGGGGGAATAAGGTGAAGGAGTGTGTGTGTGTGTGTGTGTGTGTGTGTGTGTGTGTCAGTTGATGCTGTGTGTGAGATCAGATCTGTCCTGGTCTGAGTGAAGTGGACAATCAGGCTGAGGTAGATCCGTTCTGGAATATTCTTCATACCATTCCTACAATTAAACACACACACACACACACACACACACACACACACACACACACACACACACACACACACACACACACACACACACTTGTTAAGTGTGTGACAGAAACAGCACTGACTGACTAAGCTAGCTATTTGCATTTAGCTAACTCGTACCTGTATCTCCTCCTCGTACATTTTCATGCTCAGGTCACTTTTAGTGCGTGACCTTCGACCCTGGAACACCAGACTAGAGTTCTGGAGTTAAAAAAAATTATTCAACAAACAACAAACACAAAAAGTTCGACATGGAAAAAGTTCCATTGTGTTGCTGAAATGCATCAGTGTTTAGGAGTGGGTGGGGTTAAGCAGAGTGTTTAGGAGTGGGTGGGATTAAGCAGAGTATTTAGGAGTGGGTGGGATTAAGCAGAGTATTTAGGAGTGGGCGGGGTTAAGCAGAGTGTTTAGGAGTGGGCGGGGTTAAGCAGAGTGTTTAGGAGTGGGCGGGTAAGTTATTGGGCGGGTGTTTAGGAGTGGGCGGGGGTTAGGATGGGGGGTTAGAGGTGTTTTTTTTGTAAGCAGAGTGTTTAGGAGTGGGCGGGGTTTAAGCAGAGTGGTAGAGTGGGCGGGGTTAAGCAGAGTGTTTAGGAGTGGGCGGGGTTAAGCAGAGTGTTTAGGAATGGGCAGGGTTAAGAAGAGTGTTAGGAGTGGGCGGGGTTATCGAGTGTGTTTTGATTTTACACAGCTGCTTAATCTCAATTGTACGTCTGAGTGTGTGTGTGTGTGAGAGTGTGAGTGTGAGAGAGAGAGAGAGAGAGAGAGAAAGAAGGATCGCTCACCCCATTCCTGTCTATGGACACACACATTTCCTGCAGCGAGTTGATGTTTGTCCCAGGAAGTGTGTGTTTGTAAAGTTCCACCGTTTGTAAAGCTTCAGCACGAGACACTTCAGCTTCAAACACGATGCCCTTCTCATCTAACACACACACACACACACACACACACACACACACACACACACACACACAAACTTAATTGTTGCATGTCCTTCAACAAGACAGTATTTATTTTCAAATGCTTTTGTAAGCACAAGCACAATAATCACTCACACACACACACATACTGCCACACACACTCATATACACACATACTGCCACACACACTCATACACACACAAATAACTGTAACTGCAACCTTCTAGGTCGTCTTGTGGTTCTCTGTTTTTGCGACTGTAGTTCATCCGGAAAACGAAAGCATCGAGAATAAATGCCACGATTATCGTCATGACAACCTGCAACGGACCAGGCAAGAATGAAACATGTACAACACACACACACACACACACACACACACACACACACTCAATTACGCACCATAGTGACAATGTAGAAGGTCATGAAGTAAAGGCGACTCCAGTGGCTGGTCTGTGATGTCACACCCTCCTGTAACACAAACACAACATCTCATCAGCTATATACAGTGGGCGTGGCCACCACCTGTCAGACCCAAGGATGAGGGCGTGGCCACCACCTGTCAGACCCAAGGATGAGGGCGTGGCCACCACCTGTCAGACGTTATAATGAGGGCATGGCCACCACCTGTCAGACATTGAGGGCGTGGCCACCACCTGTCAGATGTTATAATAAGGGCGTGGCCACCACCTGTC
>VCAZ01000096.1:200000-262500 GCA_005784505.1 Bagarius yarrelli | reverse complement strand
TTATTAAAATACTCACTTTCCTCCAGAAGATCAGCTGTTTCATCCCAGGTTAAAATTAGAGGAACATCATCATCCGCTTCAGACATCCTGCAGCTTTCTAACCACAACCCAGGCCACAGACTCACATCTGCTCACACACACTCTTACACACACATACTGTAGTAACAATTACCCTGCTGCGAGTCTGAGCATGGCATTGCTTCCGCCTCCAAATTTCCACCACCCAAACCTCGAACTTCTTTTTTATATATATATTTTCTGTCAGATGACAAAACATGAACACCGAATAAACCCTGTCCGAATTACACTATTTTACTAATTCTTATTCTTATGCTTAAGACACATTTACACCGAATACTAAACTAACACCTATCCTGACATGCTAGCTAACTTCAATAACAGCTACACTGCGGCCATGTTTCAAAAAGTGCTCATTTTTAAGCTAGGGTCACTACAAAGTGAGCGAAGGTTATTATTCAACGCCCTGCGTAGTGCACTTTAATGAAAAACACGGCGCCATATTGGATTAAACCCAATTGAAGTTACTTTACGCTTCCATTTTGCGACACTGCCGGAAACCGTCTCTGTATGTGACGTAAGATGAGAGATGTTTTATAACATAAGTGATGAAAAACCACACGGAACTAATAAATTTAAAATAAATAAAAGATTAAACAGGTAATTAATTTTGTTCGGTTATGTAAAAATAACTGCGTTGAGCTGTGAAGTTTGAAGGAATTTAAACGTTAACAATCACCATGGCAACCGTATCATTGCAACGAACACACAACCCGACTTTCTTTTCACTTCGGGTGCAACTTTGTTTTCTTTATAATTCGGCGTGTATTTTTTAATATCTTTTATTTTATATTCCGATGTGTTGTGTTTTTGTTAAAATATTCTCTCTGTAGAAAAAAGGGTAAGTAAATAGAATTCATTTTTTAAAATAGTTCGATAATAATAATTATTACAGGAAATTTACAGGAACACTTCCGGTTTTTTTTATTATTAATTGATATTATATAGTATTAATTAGTATTAATTATAAAATATTTTTATGTACACTTTACCCATAAATGTACAAATCAGCTGATCTTTTTTACATTTAAGAAAAAATGCATGTGATTTAAAGTTGATTTTTTTTTTTTTTTTTTTCCCCAGTCGATGATGTTTTCTGCAGTGAATAAAGTGTTGTAGTTTAACCTGGAACATTCTTTCAACTCAGATCTCCGTTCATGGACTCAGAAGCTTCAACAGCGCCCCCTGTGGCTCAGACGGCACCAGTCGATCCCCCGAACAAACCAACGGTAATTAAAATAGCGGCAGCGAGCAGGAAGAAGCTGGTGTCTCCTGAAGCCCAGCGCATCCTCAGCGTGCTGGACGAGTGCGTGCGCAAGACAGACCTGTTGTCGCTCATACCGTGTAAAATCGAGTATCCCGAAATCGTCTCTCGGGAGCTCGGAGATGCGGCACTGACGACACTCAGGGAACATCTGCGACTGTCTGAGAAGTTCAACAGGATGCCGGACGCCCGCGCCAGGAAGGCCAACGCGATCGCAAACGCCGTGCAGGACTCGCTAAGGAACTTCTTGCGGCAGGTGAGGCATCAAGAGATGGAGACAGTGAAGGAGGTGCTCCAAGCGGCGGGGCCGATCTTTGAAAACGACCAGAAAGCTGTGCTGGAACTGGGGGCGGGGCTACGGGAGCTCAGGCATGTGCTGATAGAGCGTCTGATGACCATGCCTCGAGAAGAGAGAGAGCGGAAGAGACTCGAACAGGAGGTGAGAGAGAGACAGCAACGCAATGTAGAGCTGCTTTATACGCTGGAGCAGCAAGTGAGAGAGGCGACAGAGCACCGAGACAAAGTGGTGAGCAAAAGCGGCACGCTGTCTATCTCTCTGTCGGTCTGTCTGACTTCCTTTAATGTCTCTGTCCCTTTCTCTCTCTCAGATCAGTAAGAAAGATGAAGAGATCCGGCGTCTCAGAGAATCCCTCCAGCAGATGGAGAGGATGTGGGAGGAGTTTGTGCTGCAGGTGCAGAAAAAGGCGGAGCAGCAGCACCAATCAGATTTGAAGAACTCAGAGATGAAATGCCTCGGCCTCCGGGAAGAAGCCACTCAGCTGCGAGCTCAGCTGGATCTCCTCACCAAGCAGCACAGAGAGACCGAGATGGCGCTGAGGAAGGTGTGTGTGGTATCCAATCAAAGGATATGGCATTATTGTATAATAAAAACAATGTTGGACTTGTCATTTGTTGAATATCTGGTGTTAAAGAAAACCGTCCAATCAGAACGCAAGATTCGGGAGGTGTATACAGATGTATGTTCTTAATGCTGATGTGTTTCGTTTTTTCCTGCAGAAGAACAACAAGTTGGAGACGGAAATTGAAAACTGGATTCAGAAGTACGACATGGAAATGGAAGAGAAGCAAGTCAGTGATCTCCAGATCTTTTTTATGGAGGTTTGTCCGGTTCTCCTCGTTTCTGTCTAATTCCCGTGCCGTGTTGTACCACAGGTGAAGATGGAGCGTCTGACGCAGGCCTACGAGCAGGAGCAGGCGGAGCTGCGTGAGCTGCAGGAACACTTGGCCGACCTGGGGCTGGAGTACTCGCAGATCATGGAGATTAGACGGCAGGAGCGCGAGCGCAGAGAGGAGGAGGAAAGAGAGAGACAGGTGAAGAGCGACGCCACCGTCATCATCCAGGCGTACTGGAGAGGATGGAAAGTCCGTAAAGCCATGAAGAGCAAAGCAAAGAAAAAGCCAAGCAAGAAGGGCAAAGGGAAGAAGAAAAAGTGAACAAAAGAAAGACACACAAGACACACTACATCACGCCGGAAATCATTACAGCCGATTGGTTCTTTAGGTCACATGACATGCTGCAGGGTTTTACGGAGTCTTTACGAGTCTATAGGAGCTGCTATAACATTTAGGAACAAAAAAATTTGAATAAATTCTTTATTATAAATAATGACACAAAATAAGGGTGCCTAAACTTTTGCACACAACGTGTGATATGTTTCTTTTTCTAAGCAGATTGAATGGGTGTGTGTGTGTGTGTGTGTGTGTGTGTTTGATTTCACTCTTGGTCACTCTGCCTGGATGAACTGCTGCTTCTGTCTGATTTGAGATAAGTGAAGATCTCGACCCGATCCTCCAGAAAGAGCCGAACCTACACACACAAACAAACACACACAGTCATGCAGACGACTCTGTGTGTGTGTGTGTGTGTGTGTGTGTGTGTGTGTGTGTGTGTAAGAAAGAGAGAAAAAGATGTATTTGTGTGTGTTGTATGGATCCCTCACCTGCTCCAACTGTTCCACAGTGTCGTCCATATCAACACCCTCGTCTCCACCCGTGACGCCGCCGGTCATGTGATACAGGTTACGAGTCACCACTTTAATCTGACTCAGCAGATGCGTCTCTCTCACAGCCGCCGCCTGCATGTGATTCCATGACGACTCCTGTAAAAAAAAAAAAAAAAAAAAAAAAAAAAAAAAAAAAAAAAAAAAAAAAAAAAAAAAAAAAAACATCCAATCATTATTATTATAATAATAAATATATTGTATGGAAAAGAAGGGGAAGTGAAAGAAAAAAAAGAAAAAGAAAATGTAGAAGATGAAAAAAATGAGAAAAAAGAAGGAAAAGGACAGGAAAAGGTAGAAAAAGTGGGAAGAAAAAGAAGAGGGAGAAAGAGGGGGAAGAGGAATATGGCAAAAAAAGTAGAAAAAGAAGAAAAATACAACAAAGGAGGAGAAGGAAAGAAGAAGAAAAAAAGCTCCGCCCCCTGGCGGTTTGGCGGCTCTGTGCAGACAGTGACGTTACCTGTGCGAGTGTGTGAGACAGATGGTTGTCCAGCTCGCTCTGCAGTTGAGACAGCGTTTTGTTGTACTGCAGTAACGTGGAGTTGTGTTCGCTCATGTAGCGTCTCAGCGCTAAGCTGTCGCTCTTTCGCTGTCTCTCCATCTCGTGCTGTCGTCTCAGCAGCTGCTCTCGGGTGGACATCAGCGTCTCGAAGCGAGCCACAAGCTGCCCAACGTCCTCGAACTGGAAGACGCAAAAACGCCACAATCAACACTGAAGTGTGTCACTACCACAGGAAGCAGGCAGTTCCATGTGACGGTGGATCATGTGACTTACCTTGGTGGCCATCTTGAGTACGGAGTGTAAGAACTCGCAGTAGCGTCTGAAATGCTCAACTCTCACCTGCAGCTTCTCATTTCTCACCTGCAGGGCGGCGACGTGCTTGTGTAAGCGCTCCAGCTCCCTCACTCGCTCCCGCAGCACGACCCGCTCAGACTCCGCTTTCTTCACACTTCTTACTCGCTTACAATCGTTCTCCTGAGAGAGAGAGAGAGAGAGAGAGAGAGAGAGCAATAGAGGGAGAAGGAGACAGAGAGAATGAGAAAGAGAGACAGAGACAAAAAGAGAGAAAGAAGGCGAGAGAAATTCCAAATTAGTAGTTATTTCTTTATACTATTATACAGTTATTTTCAACTTACAGACAGACAAATAGATCAACAGACAGACAGACAGACCAACAGACACAGATATATATATATATCAAGGGACAGACAAAAAGACAGACAGACAGACAGATAGATAGATAGATAGATAGATAGATAGATAGATAGATAGATAGACAACAGACAGACAGATACACAGACAGACAGATATATAGATAAACGTATACAGACAGACAGAAATAAATGACAGACAGGTACTTACTTTCAGAAACTTGTCAAATTTGAGTAAAGAGTCTTTAAGGTTTTCTTCTTTTCTCCTTAACTCCTCTTTCCTCTGCCTGAGATTCTCTTTCTTTACCTCAAACTCCTTCACACACACACACACACACACACACACACACACACGTACACGGTATATCAATGTGTTGAGATTGACCATGTTATAGAGTGTGTGTGTGTGTGTGTGTGTGTGTGTGTGTGTGTGTGTGTGTGTGTTACCCGTCTCTGTGTCCTCATAACACTGTCCACATGTTTAATCTGTCTGCGTTTCTCCAACAATTGCATGACTCCTAAACTCGCATCCCCCTCCTGCACACTCACACTCCTGTAACACACACACACACACACACACACACACAAGGGTCAACTTCAAACACACAACCACAGCAGATGTCTGGACAAACAGAAAAATAAAATAAAAGTATAAAACTGGACAGTAAAAAAAAGGAATTTAAGATGGGAGGAAATATAATATAAGTAATAATAATAATAGAAATTGTCGGTTAAAACTTATTTTTAATTAATAAGAAGAAGAATAAAAAAACAGCTGTAATAACTTCCTTAACACGTGACTCTGTGGCTCGAGCCATGCGACTTTTCCGACTCTGGTTGTAAAGTTGTTTAAAAGTTTTTGGGGGGTTTTCCGAGTGAAACCTGAACCCAATTCCTAACTGAACTTTCTCCTCTTACCCTGTGAGATGTTCTTCAAAAACACTCCTGATACACTCCTCCATCTCCGCGCTCATCTTCTGTCTCCGCGTCCAGAAAAATCACTTAAAAACTTGTTGTCGTTTCCACGGAAACCAGAAACCGGAAGTGATTCTGTCGCCACCTAGTGGGGAGAAAGCGCTCAGCCCAAAAGGCTCAGAGTGACAGAACAGATAGAACAAAACATTAAAAAAAAAAAAAAAAAAAAAAAAGAAAGAATAAAGATGGAAGAAGAAAACAAATAACAACCAATGAGATAAAAATGACTGGTCACATGATCAACCGACTCAGATCAGAACTGAAAAAAATAATAATTAAATGCATTTAAATAAAAACTTTATTTTATTTTAACACACACACACACGCGTATTAGTTAGCATATTTGTGTTCTTGCTAATAACTACAGAGAGAGAGAGAGAGAGAGAGAGAGAGAGAGAGAGAGAGAGAGATGGACTCTTGTTCAAGAGGAACAAATAAAATACCAGATCAATCTCACAAACACACACAAACCCATTAGAGTGAGGTCAGCATGTGTGTGTGTGTGTGTGTGTGTGTGTGTGTGTGTGTGTGTGTGTGTGTGTGTGTGCATGTGCCAGTGTGTTAGCCGTTAGAAGGAGAACACTAGGTCTGACAGATTGTCCGATCTTGTGATAAAAAAAAAAAGAAAAAGAAAAACATGTTTCCGAATGAGTTTGTTACGACTGTCACATGACCCGCTTTTCGGAGAAGTCGTGATGGCATCCCGTCCGGCCGGCTAATGTACGTCTCTGGGCGTCTTCATTACAGTCATAAACTCTTGTTTGAGTTAAATGGGGCTCTTTGAAATGCACAGGCTAATAAGATTACAGGCTAATCGACGCAGCATTTAGCGGAGTGTGTGGATGCCCCCACGCTGCGTCTGTATTAGCAGGGTGATTCGGTCTGAGCCAAATTGCACTATTAGCTGGAAGAAAAGGCCACTCAGGACGGGTAATAAGACGTAATTGGAGGTTAGGCTTGATCCGCACTCGTGTTTGGACAGATTTAGTGGTGCTTTTGGGACAGAGTGGAGATTTACAGTAGCGTGAAATGATACAGTAAACAATTCCAGGAAGACACAGAAAGTCAGACTAAAACTAAATGTATAAGACTAAAGAGTCTGGCTTTTAAGCACTAAACGCTGCTTTACCCAATCACAAAGAAAAGTAGAAATCATTTTTTTGTAATATAATTATAAACACATTATAACACATTATAATGCTTTTACTATTACAATGAATCAAGAATCACGTGTCATTTCTCATCTTTATTTAGTCACACAAGCATCTAAGAACAGCGGATAGTAAAAATAATATCAGCTTAAATAGTTTAAATTCAAGCGACACAAAAACGATTCAGATTCAGAAGTGATTCAGAATCATCTCTGATATCTTCCCATTACATCTTTGTTTGATATTTACATTTAATGTTTAATTTGGACAGAAGATATTTTACTCACACACACACACACACACACACACACACACACACACATCCTTCCTGATCTGTTGAATCTTTTCTCATTCATTTAAAGATTTTTTTACCAGTCAATCATTTACCAGTGATTCGTTAATTATTACTGCTTCATGAATCATTTGTTTCTGATTCAGTCCTTTATTGCTGCATCATTAATCTGTATTGTTTAACAAAAGTGGGCGTGGTCACGGTAGCCATCACTCATAGTAAAGGGGCGTGTCCTCTGTAGCTGCCAGTTGTAATAAAGTGGGCGGGGCCTTTGTACCTGTCAGTCATGTTAAAGAGCGCATAAACTCTGTAAAAAGTAGTAATGCACCGCCTCTGACCCGTCCACTGTAAATTTGGTGGCCGTGGTTGATGTACCTGTCAGTAATTGTAATTGTAATGGGAAGTGGTGGCTCATGGTTAAGGTGTTGGATTACCAACCCGAAGGTTGTGGGTTCGATTCCCAGCTCCACCAAGCCACCACTGTTGGGCCCCTGAGCAAGGCCCTTAACCCCCAATTGCTCAGTTGTATAACAACAAGTCGCTCTGGATAAGGGCGTCTGCCAAATGCTGCAAATGTAAATGTAATTCTGAAGTGGGCGTGGCCTCTGCAAACTCTCAGTCATGTCAAAGTGTGCCCTCTGTAGTTTGGTAAAGTGGGCGTGCCCTCTGTAACTGTCAGTTGTAGTTAAGTGGGTGTGGCATCTGTAACTGTCAGAAGTATTGATGTGGGCGTAGTCTCTGTAAATGTCATGTCATAGTAAAATATATGTGATCTCTAATAAAGTGGGTGTGGCTTCTGTAGCTGTCATTCTCAGTGAAGTGGGATGACCTTTAAGTCTGTCAGCTTCAGCAAAGAGCTCAGCCACAAGTAGGTTCAGTGTTCAGTTCTGTTAGATCCAGATAAGTGGGTGTGGCCACTTCAGCTGTCAGTTATGGGGAAGGAGGCGTGGCTTCTGCACTTGTCAGTTACTTATAAACGAGTCCAGTTAAATCCTATAACCATTTTGTCTATGCTACCAGCCCACTGCACTGCTTACACTCTGACTCTGCTCCTGCTCTGAGTACAGACAGCAATCAGCCCCCAGCCAAGGCGACTGCACGCCCAATTCACAGGTGTATTGTGGGTAAATGTCCTGGGAAAGATCAGTGGTCGAGTATGAAGCCCCACCTGTTTCGTGAGAGGAAGTAAAGGCTGAATACGGTGGGCACTGAGTGTAAGACTCCCACTGTAAGTTAGTGTACATACACGGCTGACGCTGCACTGAGTCCGCGCCGTAGGAGGCGCCACCATCGCTCAACCTGAATTTCATCGAAGTCAAGGAGGACATGAGTAGAGAGGACATGTCCGGACCAGTGAAAGCGTTGACTTCTCCTTCTACAAGTAAAAAGGAACAGAATTAAACCATCTACAATCAGAGTCGTGTTTCCGGTTTAGGGTACCACACATAGTTACCTGGAAGCGCTGGGCAGCTATAGTCAGACAAGAGGGCGGGGTTAAGTGTGTGGGGCGGGGCTGAACCGACTCTCGGGTGAAATGTCGTTCTTGGTATCAGAGGAAATTCCTGACTACACAGTGACATAATCGAGGCAATATCAAGAGGTTAGAAAATGTGTGTGTGTGTGTGTGTGTGTGTGTGTATAATTATCCCACCTCTGTGCACAGGATATCCGGTGCGTATCGTAGTCGTCATTACCACGGAAACCCTTAGCAAACGGATTGTTCTCGATCTTCAACTGAGTGATCTAAAAGTCATGAAGATTAAAACAATTCAGGTGTGTGTGTGTGTGTGTGTGTGTATGTGTGTGTGTGTGTGTGTGTGTGTGTGTGTGTGTGTGTGTGTGGGGAGGGTTTTCACCTTGTGGTTCTGGTAGGATGTGACGGCGATGAAGGTGGTCTCGGGGAAGGAGTGTGTGCAGAACGTTGTGCTGGTGGAGCCAAAATCGTTCCGTTCATCAGCTTTAACTATGTGCAGCCGCGGCTGGTATTTATGCATGGAGTTTAATATGATCTGTAACACACACACACACACACACACACACACAGTCTTCCATCTATTTATACACCCACTAACCCATTCATCCACCAACTTATCAACCCTCCATCACTCACATGGCCGAAGGTGTCGAGATGATTGTTGGTTAGTTTAAGTTTCTGGAAGGAGACGAGCTGTTTGGTCCAGTGAGCTCCGAGTGCAGGAGAGTCAGGATGAACATACAGACGACCCGGAATGGCTGGATCTGCTTTCCCACTCACTGACCTGAAAGAGAGAGAGAGAGAGAGAGAAAAAGAGAGAGAGAGAGAGAGAGAGAGAGAGAGAGAGAGAGAGAGAGAGAGAGAGAGAGAGAGAGAGAGAGAGAGAGAGAGGAGAGAGAGAGAGAGAGAGAGAGAGAGAGAGAGGGAGAGAGAGAGAGGGAGGGAGAGAGAGAAAGATAGAGAGAGAGAGAAAGAGAAAGAGAAAGAGAGAGAGGTAGTAAAATAAAGGGTAGGACAGAAAGGGGAAAGGGGAAAGAAAAAGACAGAGAAGAAAAGAGAGTTAGAGAGAAAAAGACAGAGAGAGAGAGAGAGAGAGAGAGAGAGAGAGAGAGAGAGAAGAAAGAGATAGATGAGTTTTAAAATACCCATCGATCATCCATCTATCCAACCATCCATCTATCTGTCTAACCATCCATCCATCCATTAATCTGTCCATCCAACTGTTCATCTATCCATTCATCTATCTGTCCATCCATTTATCTACCGATCTATCCATTCATCTGTCAACTTTTCCATCAACCTATTAATTCATCTGTTCATCCATCCATCCATCTATCCATCCGTCTATCTATCCATTCATTTAACGGTCCATATGCCCGTTCATCTTTGCATCCAATCATCCATCTATCCATCTATCCATTCATCCATTTAACCATCCATCTATTCGTCTTACCATCCATCTATCCATCCATTTAACTATCTGTTTATCCGTACATCCATCCATCTATTCCTCCATACGTCTGTCTGTCTGTCCCTCCGCCCAAAGTAGCTGTATGTAAGAAATTGTGACTCTGGGACTGATCTTTAACCTACCATTTGTTATCTGTGTATTTGTAGCGGTTTTCATCCACAGACACGAGGTCCATCAGCAGGATGTATCTCACTCTGGGGTTCAGACCCGTAACCTTCACTCTGTAACTCGGGAACATCCGTCTGTTCATACAAATAAAACAAAAACAAACAGACATCAATGAGAAAGAAAATCTATAAAACACTAACAGGAATGTGTCATTACCCTGTGCTGGAGTTACAATAATAATAATAATCATAATAATAATAATAATAATAATAATAATATTAGATGATTTTTTACTCACCTGCCCGCTTTGGTGATGATCATTTCCGTAGACACGTCATGAAACTTTTCCCACAGCTCGCGCTCGTGTAGGTGAACTCTAATAGCCTCCATGTCCTATGATATATAATATAATATATATAATAATACTGTATATATAATACTAATATATAATATATATAATATAAATACTGTATAATATAATATAATATAATATAATATAATACTGTATAATATAATATATATAATATAATATACTACTGTATAATATATAATATAATATGTTTAAATATAAATAATATAAATATAATATAATATAATACTATATATAATATAATATAATATAATATATATAATATAATATAAATAATATGAAATATAATATAATATAATATAATATAATATAATAGTGATAATATAATATAATAATATAATACTGTATAATATCATATAATATAATATAATCTGTAATATATATAATATAATATAATACTGTATAATATAATATAATATAATGTATAATAATATAATATATATATACTGTATAATATAATATAATACTGTAATAATATACATATAAATATATATATAATATAATATATACTGTTAATATAATATAATATAATATAATATGTATATATAATATAATATATAATATAATATAATATAATACTGTATAATATAATATATATATAATATAATATAATATATATAATATAATACTTATAATATAATATACTATATAATATAATATAAATATAATATATAATAAATACATAGTATAATATAATATAATAATAATATAATATAAATATAATATAATATAATACTGTATAATATATATAATATAATATATACTGTATATAATATAATATAATATAATATAATACTGTATCTATAATATAATATAATATAATATAATATAATATAATATAATATAATATAATACTGTATAATATAATATAATATAATATAATAATAATAATATATATAATATAATATATATTATAATATAATATATATATACTGTATAAAATATAATATAATATAATATAATATATAAATACAATATAATATAATACTGTAATATATATAATATAATATAATATAATATAATACTGTATAATATAATATAATATATATAATATAATATAATACTGTATAATATAATTATAATAATATATATAATACTGTTATAAGATATATACTGATAATATCTATAATATAATATAATTGTATAATACTAATATAATATAATATAATACTGTATAATATAATATATATATATAATATATAATATAAATACTGTATATATAATAAATACTGTATAATATATAATATATATAATATAATATAATATAATATATATATATATATACTGAATCTACCTATAATATAATACTGTAATAATATAATATAAATAATATAATATAATACTGTATAACTGTATATAATATATAATATAATATAATATAATATAATACTGTATAATACTGTTAATATAAATATAATATAATATAATATAATATATACTGTATAATATAATATATCTGTATAATATAATATAATAATATAATATAATATATATAATAATAATATAATATAATATAATATAATATATATAATATACTATAATACTGTATAATATAATATAATATAATATAATATAATATATATAATATATACTATAATATAATATAATATAATACTGTATAATATAAATAAATATAATATAATATAATATAATATAATACTGTATAATATAATATAATAATAATATAATTAATAATATATAATATAATAATATAATACTGTATAATATAATATAATATAATATATATAATATAATATAATATATGTATAATATAATATAATATAATATAATATAATATAATATAATACTGAATATAATATAATATAATATAATATAATATAATATAATATATATAATATAATATAATACTGTATAATAGAATATAATATAATATAATATTAATATATATATAAATATACTGATAATATAATATAATACTAATATAATATAATATAATACTGTATAATATATAATATATAATATAATAACTGTATAATATAATATAATATATATGTATAATATAATATATAAATATACGTATATATAATATAATATAATAATATATATATATAATATATATAATATAATATAACTGTATAATATAATATAATATAATACTAATATCATATAATATAATCTGTATAATATATATATAATATAATATATATACATACTGTATAAATAATATAATATAATATAATATAATACTGTATAATATAATATAATATAATATAATATAATATAATATAATATAATATAATATAAATATAATATAATACTGTAATATAATATATATATATAATATAATATAATATAATACTGTATAATATAATATAATATAATACTGCTATAAATATATATAATATATATATATACTGCTAATAATATAATATATAATATAATATAATATAATACTGATAATAATATAATATAAGATAATATCAATAATATAATACTGTAATATAATATCTAATACTGTATAATTAATATAATATAATATAATATAATATATATATAATATAATATAATATACTATAATAATATATAATATATATATAATATATATAATACTATATATATATATATAATATAATATAATATAATACTGTATAAATATATAATATGTAATATAATATAATATAATACTGTAATATATAATATAATATAATATAATATCATAAATATAATTAATATAATACTGAATATAATATAATATAATAAATATATATATATATTATATATATAATAATATAATATAATATAATAATTAAATATAATAGAATATATATATAATATAATAAATATAAGAACTGGTATAATATAATATATATATATAATAATATAATACTGTATAATATAATATAATATAATACTAATATAATATAATATAATATAATATAATATAATAATATAATATATATACTGTAGAATATATAATATAATATAATATGTATAATATAATATAATATAATATAATCTAATATATAATATATATAACTAAGTAATTTAATGATCATTTGCAATTATTCTTATGATTTTTTTATTTTATTGTTGTTTTTTTGTAATTAGTAATCATTTATTTATTTAATTAGTAGAAATAATTACTTAGCGGATCTTTTTGTTTTTAGCGTTTTAACATTGTCGATTTTAACTTTTTGTTGAATTTCTTATAAAAATAAAGAGTAAAAATAATGATCATAATTATTATTTCTGTTTTTAATGTAAAGTTTAAATCAAAAGCGAAACAAAAAAAAGTGGAAATTGTAAAATTCTCCAATCTTTTCGTTCTTGTTGATCTCCGACAAACAGCAGCGCATTAAAGACCACACGACTTTTCTAGGGTTAATAAATAAATGATTTTCTTTATTTCTTCTCATTATTATAAATGAGGATATATAAAATATACAATATTAAATATATATTTTATAATGTGATGAGATTTATTATAGACTCAAGTCCACCTAAGTAAATGATTACTTTCAATAAAGAAGTTGAAGAAGACAGAAATTGAGGTTGTAAATTAATTTTTTTCTTAATTTTTTATTTTTTTTATTTTTTTTTTTATGTAAAAAATAAAATAAAAACCGACTGTTGGAGAAAATAAACGCGTTTTTCTGTTTTTGCTTTTTAATTAAAATTCACACTTACCTTTTCCTTCTTTATGTCATTTCTGCTCTTCGTATCTGATAAAAATCCGCATTAATGTCTATATAATAAATATTTTAATTAGTTGTAAAATGATCCAGTCTTTATATCCGTCTGATTTATAAACACCGGACCGAACAGAACTCTTTATTCTCCAATCAGAACATTTTTATACGCTCTTCTTTTGGCGCCGCCTCTTTTTTTCCTCCGCTCGGTGAACCTGTGCGACTTTAACACTCGGATCTTTTCCTTAACCTGAGAATTTAAAGCTGTCTACCTGGTTTACCTGTCTGTCTGTCTGTCTTTCTCTCAACCACCGCCCTGTCGTTGCACTTGCCTACCCGCACATGCAAAAATTTTGCAGGATGAGAGAGTTAGCGTTCTCTCTCTCTCTCTCTCTCTCTCTCACACACCACACACACCACACACACACACACACACCACACACCACACCACACACACACACACACACACACACACACTTTAAAACAGGTCTCTAAAAATAGTGAAGTAGGTGATAAGGTTCAAATCCCAGAAACCGCGTGCCGAGATAAGCACCGGGGACTCGAGCCTTAAGTGTCAGCTAAAATATATTTTAAAAATCAAACTATAATTTTTGGAAAACATTTATATAATAATAATAATAATAATATAATAATTAACAGTTTAAAACTAATAAATATTTTAGAGGTAACAATAATAAACACATTTACGCTGGTGTATAATATTGATTAAAGTTATTTATTAGCAGCTAAATCTTGCGCGCGCGCACACAATTAATTGCACCGAATTTAATTTATGTCACGTTCCAGTGTTTAATCTTGTCTAAGTATTAAATCTCTCCTGTTGTGTCTGTTTTCTCTTTTACAAATGATAAAATAACAGGAATTATTTTTTAACGGTACCGAGCGCTGTCTTTGGAACACTGGAGTTTGTCTCCCTCTTGTGGCAGAACAGTGAATCTGCGACTCTTTTTTTAATCAAAAACATGTTTTTCAAATATTTTTTTACACTAGGTTATTACCAGTGATCATAAAATAACACACACACACACACACACACTGCAGGAGACACAAAGAATTGTAGATGATTTATTTTGAATTGCATGTTGATTACTGACATACTGACATCTGATTGGTGAAGCAAAAAGGTGCATGAATAACGGAGGCTCCGCCCACATCATTAAAACAAAGGATGGACAAAAGACATGCAGTTCGGTCCATCCTCTACGTTCAAAAGAAGGAACTGAGCATGCAAGTGTGTGTGTGTGTGTGTGTGTGTGTGTGTGTGTAATCATTAATTCAAAGGCACTTTAAACAGATACACTTTGGAGCAGAACGTAAACATAAAACACAAAAAGCATAAAATCATTTACATATAAATTATGAAAAAGACAAACAAACAAACAAACAAACAAAAACAGCTGCCAATCAAACGACTACTTCAATTAAAAGTAAACAAACGAAGATCGAAGAGTTTTTACTTCAGCACTCCAGCGTTTTTTCCCAATCCAGTTTCTCAGCTCGGAAATCGAAAAGAACAGTTGCGTTATGACTCCGCCCACTACGGTTCCACATGAAAAAGTTTCAACTTAGAATTTCAGTGCAGAACAGGAAGTAGAGCTCATGTTAAAACTTTTCTTTTCCCTAACGCTGCAGTCAATAACGTTTTTTTTTAAGTTAAAAAAATATCCGAAATTAATTCTTGAGCAAATAAAGTACGCAAAGACGAACGACGCCATGCTGTACCAGTACGTTTTCGCAGGAACATAGCACTGTTCGTCTTTACGCCACGTTCGTACACATAACTATAACATCCCGGCTGTATCGCATGTGAGGATTCTAACAGTAACGCTAACATACTAAATACATGTAGTCACGCAACCTGATGCTAACATTTTGTATAACAGTTTGCATGGATTTGCGTGATATGAGCTAATCAGCGATTGTTCGATCTGATTTGTCAGAACAAACGTAGCAGACAACTTACACATTTTTTTATTTAGGTCATACGCCATAAAAGAATCGATTCATCTGCGCAGAGACGATTCACAACCCGCATAAAGATGAGAATTCTGTAAATAGCTGCAGTTTCAGGTTTCAAACAGAGATGGCGACAAAGAGGCAAATCTTTAAAAATGTAAGCTAGGTTAGCCTGAGAAACGACAAAATTATGTACCAACGACGTTATAATGTGTAGCAGGTGTGTGAGGTTTTTCTGTAAACAAACACAACACACAATAAATAGGAAACGCAAACGTAGGCAAAAATACCACAATACTGTCACGTTAAAAGGCGCGGCCTGTCCAGAACGATGCTGCTGGTTGCTATGGAGAAAAATCAAAGGCTTGTACCTTCCGAACACGTCATCGTAACGCCTCACCTCTGCTCCAGGGACACGTTTACAATCCAAGTATGTTAGTACGGTGAAAAAAAGTTAGCGCTTCTTTGTTTTATATTTAAAAATAGACAAGGAAGTGTAGATGAGTGTGTGTGTGTGTGTGAAAAGTGTTTGCGTTATAGGGGTACGTGGCTGAACAGGTAGGACACCGACTCTCCATTGTGGGTTCGTCTGATCGCTTCGGCCAGAATCATCGAGATGTCGATCACCTGCAAGAAGGGGGCGGAGCAAACACACAAAAACACATCTGGTCATTGTAACAATACAGGATTTACAGTATTACATCACAGCTGGGAGAGATACAGTACTCGTCTCTAATTGGCTGGAAGGAGTCGGTTATGGCGATGATCTGATTAGTTACTGAGAATCCAATCAGAACTAAAGAACATTCGAAAGAGAAGCACGGTGGTGGTAGAACAAATCAATAAATATTACATTATTATATCGTAACATAGAATTAACAATTGTTTCTGCAGGAAAATCAGGTCCTGACGCGATTTCGAAAAAGGTTTAAATTTTTTCCAACACGTTTCAGGTCCTGGGTTTATTTTGTCGGTGGTGTAACGGCATGGGAACGTAGAGCTCAGGTCTTTATCTCAGATAACGGTTTGCTGTTATCTGTAACCTCGCCGTGTTCCCACGCTTTGTGTTCCGGACAGCTGTGTGTCGAACAGCTTCCCAGGAGCGTCGGGAAAACAAGCGGTCCAAAATCACATACTTGCGTACAACACAGCTTTAGAACATCATAACGCGAGTTTAGCAGTATATCGAAATCTTTAGTATGCAAAAAACTTGATCAGCTGTTTCTACACGGATTCTGAAGTACTCATAAGATGGACATTTTACTATTCCATGAGCCCGCTGGAGAGACGACTCGGGGCACTTTTCGGGTGCTTCAAGTCTTTAAGCTTTAAGTACTTAAAATAGTGCACTTGTTTAACCATCATCCAAGATAAAACGTTATTCACCTTCACCTTGAAACAGGTCGTGACTTTCCGCCATAAGCCAGGTGACAATACTCGAACCAGTTTCGAACTACTTACATCTAACTTACGTGTAACTAGCTACATACAGGGGGCAGCATGGTGGCTTAGTGGTTAGCACTGTTGCCTCACACAGAAGGTCCCGGGTTTGATCCTTTTTGTGTGAGTTAGCACTGTTGCCTCACAGCAAGAGTGATTGCGGGTTTGATTCCTTTTTGTGTAGAGTTTGCATGTTCTTCTGTGATTTTTTTCGAGGGGTCTAACCACCCCCCACCCGTGGGTTTTACCCCATACGAGGGGCTAACCACCCCCCACCCCCCCCCTCGTAACCCGAGCTGAATATCTGTCCGGATACGATCGCAGGTCTGTGTGAAGATTTTCAGTACCTGGATCTTCTCACACTGTTTGATTTTGTCCTCTTGAGGAATGGTGTTAGTCACTACGACGGCTTCGAAGTTGGCATTGTTGATGCGGGAGATGGCCGGTCCAGAGAAGATCCCGTGTGTCAGAATGGCATAGACTTTCGTCGAACCGGCAGAGACTAACCTAATATACAACACACACACAATTCATTTTTTATTATTAATAATAATTAATTATTACTGAGCTTTAACACACTTATAAACATTAATACACTGTTACGCCAAATGTCCTCCTCATAGAATTAAACCTGACTAAAATATAAAAATGCTGAGCTTTAATAAACTATAACGTCCTGGCTTTTTTAAAGTCATTGTGGAACTCTGTTTGTGTATGTGTCCTCACTTCTCGGCAGCGTGGCAGATTGTCCCGCAGGTGTCCGCCATGTCGTCCACTAAAATAGCGACTCTGTCTTTCACGTCGCCGACCAGAACCATGCGGTCCACTTCGTTCGCCTTCTTTCTCTCCTTATGGATCAGGGCGAAGTCCACGTTTAGGCGGTCCGCTATGGAGGTCACCCTACACGAACACACACATACCTACTACACATCTTGTCATATCTATAATAACTTTTATTTGCATGCATGGAACTTGATCACACACACGCACGGCTTTATAATCCTCGAACACACCGCAAAAATCGATGCACCAGAGTTAATCAGGAACTCCAGCTGTTCACTAGTCTATCACGGCGGAGAGATTGCGAACGGACGCTTTAATACGATTTAAATTATGCTACACGAAAAAAACTCCATAGTGTGTCAAATTTTAGGTATTTATTGTCTCATTCTTTACACACACACACACACACACGCTAAAAACGGTGTCTTTAAGCCATACGCTGTTAGCTAACGTTAGAAACGTGACAAAATAGAACAGTCTTACATGAGGTGTACCCTTACCCTCCACACCTAAAGGGAACAAAACACACTGGTGTCCAAACTGACGGTTCTGTAAATCACTGCACAATCAAACCCACTTCCTGGTTTCCTTATTAATGTTTTTTTCATTTACCAACAAATAAAATAACAATAAAAAAAAATTGATTTCCTCTTCGTGCTGCGAGACGTGCCGTTAAAATCAGACTCGCAGACGGTGTTTATTGCTCACTATTTGCTACTGAACAGAGAAACACGTCCCTGCGGCATCTTAAATTCCAGATACAGAAACATCCAACACACGAAGTCAAGAGATGGACATAAAAAGAGAAAGAGAGGGTGAGACAGAGAGAAAGGGGTGTGACAGAGAGAGGGTGAGACAGTCAGAGAGTAAAACAGTCAGAGGGTGAGACAGTCAGAGGGAATAAGACAGAAAGGGTAAGACAGACAGAGGGTAATACAGGCAGGGGTGAGACAGAGAAAAAGTGAGACTGACAGAGGGTGAGGCAGACTGGGGGTGAGACAGACAGGGAGGTGAGACAGACAAAGAGAGTGAGACAAGGAGGTAAGACAGAGAAAGAGAGTGAGGCAGACTGGGAGGTGACACAGAGAAAAAGAGTGAGGCTAACAGAGTGTGAGGCAGACTGGGGGTGAGAAAGACCGGGAGGTGAGACAGACATGGCACACACCTCTTAGCTCCTCCAGCATCTGGAGAAACGACTGTGCAGTTTTTCCATTCGTTTATATTTTCTTTAATCCACTTGAGTACAGCCGGCTCGGCGTAGAGGTTATCTACAGGGATATCGAAAAACCCCTGACACACACACACACACACACACACACACACACACACACACACACAGACAGACACATATTCTAGGCTTTATATACAATGTACATGTGTGTGTGTGTGTGTGTGTGTGTGTGTGTGTACCTGTATTTGGGATGCGTGTAGGTCCATGGTAATGATGTGATCTGCACCTGCTACAGACAGCATATTCGCCACCAGCTTAGCAGAGATCGGAGCACGACTCTGTGAGAGCGCACACACACACACACACACACACACACACACACATCTATAACAACATTATACCATAATTATAACACCTCTATAATAATATTACAATATCACATGCAGGAAGCCATGCTCAACAATCTCAACCAAACTATTAGAGAGAGAGACAGAAAGAGAGAGAGACAGAAAGAGAGAGAGACAAAGAGAGAGAGAGACAAAGAGAGAGAGAGAGACAAAGAGAGAGAGACAGAGAAACAGACAGACTTACGGAATAGTTCAGTTGGGATCCAGCTTGTAATTGGTAAATTTGCATGATTTTGATCGATAAGTATAACTGTTAGTAACAGCGCTGTGTGTGTGTGTGTGTGTGTGTGTGTGTGTTAGGAAGCTGGGCTCTCTCACCCCCACCTTATCCTTCTTGTCCTGGCGGGCGTAGGGGAAGCAGGGGATGACGGCCGTCACCCGGCAGGCCGAGGCTATTTTACAGGCGTTTATCATGATTAATAACTCCATCAAATGGTCATTTATCTCACCACACCCACTCTGGATGATGTAGACGTCTTCTCCGCGCACACTCTCGCCGATCTCGACGCTGTAACACACACACACACACACACACACACACACACAAACCGCTTCGTGACAACTCAACATGTCGCTACCTTAGAACATGTTAATTAAGTGTGAAGTAAATCAGTTGTGTGTGTGTGTGTGTGTGTGTGATTTCGCTAACATCGACAGTCAGTGAGGGTCTGATCATACATCGCTTTGATCAGACTCTTTTGGTTGAGGGTACATGGAATCCTGAAGCAGGACTTTTGTGAGAGAGTTTTTTTTATCTTGGATGTCACACTGATCTCTTCAAGACTAAATGTCACTCGAACCAGTGCCAAAAACTGATATTTTTAGCTTGGATATTTCTCTCTCTCTCTCTCTCTCTCTCTCTCTCTCCCACACACACACTAGCTTGATTTCAGGCAAATGAGGTCAAGATGTTGCCTCAATCGAAATGCAGCCTGTCCCGATTTGTTTGGTGTCAGAAATGTGTTTCAGCTCTGTTATTAATAATATTGGAAGTTTCTGGCCTCCAGTTGAGCGTCAGTGGTGTCAGTGTTCAGCGTTAATCATTGCAGTGGTGGCCAGTCAAAGGGCTTCAATGTACAGATAATGTAGAAATATTATGATAATAAAGTTGAAATTACGATAATAAAGTTGTAATTGGGAATAAAGTTGAAATTACGATAATGAAGTTGTAATAGTTCATGAATAAAGTTGAAATTACGATAATAAAGTTGTAATATTTCATGAATAAAGTTGAAATTACGATAATAAATCGTTATATGTAAATCCCCGCATGCTGATTGGCTGCCGTGCGGGATGCAGTTAACACATCCAATTTATGTAAAAACATTTCATTCCATTAATACATATTCAGAAGGCGAAAGACGTTTCTAGAACTTTGCCGTATTTTGTATCACGTCGTCGTGACTGAAGCGCTGAAATTAATAGTCTATTTTCGGTACCTGCCTTTGAGGTCCACAATAAATAACCGCACCGTTCCAGGTGAATAACAGAAACTGAAAGTAAACCTAAGGTAAATCTGTGGTATTACTTTATATAAATATATATATATATTTTCTTTTTAAAGTCTGCGTTTTTTTAAATGGTGTTCATTTTAAATTATAAACCTTTTTTCAAGGACACGCACTAAAATAAGGAAAAAAAATGCACGTCAAAAGTGAATTCTGGGAAATGTCGTCCGCAGGTATGTTTTTTTTTTCCCCGAGTCACAGCGACGGGTTTTACCTCAGAAAACTACACGACGTTCGAGCGCGTGACAGAATTATATAATATTAATATAAATTCCCCTCACCACGTCTCCTGGTTGGAAAATTTCTTGGTCACCACCTTTCCAAGCTCGAGACCCAAACGATCAGCGATCTTCTGAGATAAATCCGGATGCGAGCTGCCGCTGAATATCTTAATGTTCGGCATTCTCGGCTGCTCCGGTGACTCAATGGCGTCTGATAGAAACGGCAGGTTTAATAAATAAAAAAAAACAACACCGTCGTAAAATTCAAGAGAAATTCTGAAGCGAACACGACGAGAGAAAACACACGACTGAGAGCAGCTCGCGACTGTTACACACAAACAGCGCTTCAGTGCAAGACGTCACGGCCCCGCCCACCCTAACACTGAGCGCTGATTGGACAACAGGTTACCATGGAAACAATGAGGTTTTACGGTTAATTCGTTTGAACAAATTTGACAAATAATTATATATATTATCTTTATTTTTATTTACGATTATTTAAAAAAAAACAAAAAAAAACATATAACCATATATATATATGTACAAATACATAAAAACATATACCAGCAATCTTATATAAATATATATTAATTTTTATTTACAGCGTTTGGCAGACGTGCTTATTCAGAGCGACTTACATTTATCCCTTTTTATACAACTGAGCAATTGGGGGTTAAGGGTCTTGCTCAGGGGCCCAACAGTAGTGACTTGGTGGTGCTGGGAATCAAACTTTGATCTTTCTGGTATCAGTCCAACACCTTAACCACTGAACTACCACTTATCCATTCATTTATCTTCTATACCCTAATTCGGGGTCACAGGGATCTGCTGGAGTGCTGTCTCTGAAAGGGTGAAAGACAGGAGGGGGACACCCTGGACAGGTCACCAGTCCATCACAGGGTCACACACACACACACTCACTCCTATGGGGCAATTTAGAATCACCAATCAATCTAACATACATGTTTTTGGACTGTGGGAGGAAACTGGGGAACCCGGAGTAAACAAACGCAAACACACAGGGAGAACATACAAACTCCACACAGAAAGACCCCTGAAGGGGAATCGAACCCCGGCCTTCTTGCTGTGAGGCCACCGTGCTGCCCTTATAAATACAGTATATAAGATAAATATAATATAGTTATATTTAATGTTGTGTCCTCCGTCACTACAGTCTACCTAAACAAACTGTACGAGTAAAAATGGCTGCTTCTGGCTAATCACAGCGGGCCACAGGGTGTGTCGGCTCTCTGCTCGGCGTTAATCTGAGATAAGCAACAAACATAGCAAATTTTTCCACCAAAAACTGTTATTAAAGTCACTTTCATTTCACTTAAAATGGAAACGCTTCACCACGGAGATGATCTGGACTTCTTCACCATGCAGACACACACACACACAGAGACTCACGGACAGGACCAGCTCTAAGACGTCTGCCTTGCCCACCCAATCAAAAGCTTAAAGCTGTAAACAAATAGGTTTTTTATTTTCTTTTGTATGATTTGTAATTTGATAAAAGCAGTCTGAGGTGAGCTTTGTGTTGAGAAGTTATAAAGGGGTGTAGAAATCCCAGACCAATCAAAACGCAAAACCAACCAGTTCCCTGTTTTTGATAGGCTGTAAGGTAAACGGTGCGGTCTAAAGTTAAAACATTTCATACATGTTTTTTATGTAACACTGGGGAAAGCGGTAGCGCAGTGGTTGAACTGCTAATTGGATGTTTGGGGTTCGATTCCCAGCACAACCAAGTTCCCACTGCTGGACCCCTGACCAAGGCCCTTAACTGTAAATGTATATTGGCGTTTCTGGCACTTGACAGTCTTTATCCAAAGTGACTTTCATTTGGTTTATTTTTACACATATTAAATTAGCAGTGGCAGCCTGGGAATCGAGCCCATGATCTTCCATCAGCAGTTCCACCACTTCACCGCTGAGCTACCAATTTCAAATCAGAACTGGACTCGTGTACGTCGCTCTGGATAAGGGGCGTCTGCAAAATGCTGTAAATGCTGAGTGATTTTAGGACCTTTCTCATACACAGAAAAGAGATCTGTTTCCATTATTTTTATTTTTTATTTTTATCTTGGTTGTTTTTTATTTATTTTTTTATTAATTTTTTTTTTACTTCTTTACTTTGGTCTTTTTGAGGCGTCTCTCATTTCGCCATTGCATCAGAAAAGCGTCAGAAATTTACATTTACGGAATTTGGCAGACATCCTTATCCAGAGCGACTTACATTTATCTCATTTATACAACCGAGCTATTAGGGGTTAAGGGCCTCGCTCGGGGGCCCAACAGTGGTAACTTGGTAGTGCTGGGAATCGAACCCCCCAACTTTCAATTAGCAGTTCAACACCTGCTACCACCTCCCCCAGAAATCTTACATGGTACGACGGGATACGGGCCTTGGATAGAACAGAGCTGAGTCCCGCCATTTTTTTAAATTTATATTTATTCCATAAACATGATTACAAAACTCCAGTTACCAATATTACATTTTTCACCATACAGGCTGGTTCACAAATATTTAAACCTTTAAAACGGATACAACAGAAACAAAATACTAGAATCATTTACATTAAAATCTATAAAACAGAGATTGAAGCACAAATTAGTGTCATTAATTAGCTGTCTGTTATTTTATTTCTTTTTTTCAAATCAGTAATTGATTTACTAGAGCACAACACTCTCACGATAAGATTGGTCCAATAACAAAACTCGACACGGCTTTTTTTTTCTCTCCTTTACCAGAGGATTTTTTTTTGTCGTTCACGATTTTTGGCTTAAAAAAAAAAAAAATCTCATGATAATTTAGTGACTTTTTTTTAATGCCTAAAAGGCAAAAGGACGGAAGCCACATCAAGAAACGACCTCACAGCACTTTCTAAGAAAAATATACACTTAGAAAATATGGTACAAATTGGCACAATGAAAAATATACAAGTTGTTCAATTTTCCCCCTTAAACCAAGAGAGTTAATATCCTCCTGGAAAACAGAGCAGAGGATAAAGTTTTTGCGATGACAAAATAAATAAATAAATGAGGCAAAAAAAAAAATAAATTCATGGCGGCGTAATACATTCATAAATATGGCACAAGGATGTTCGTCTGACTAACTGTACTTGATGCAAACACTGCATTTTATATTTCTTTCCAAGGGAATTTTATGACTGCGTGGTTCCCTCGTCCAAAAAATAAAATAAAATCATTTTAAAAACCTCAGATAAAATGCCAAGGAAGGCTGGGGTACTCACGTTATAATTATTATTTTTTTTTGTAAACATTAAATAACATTCAAACATCGCAAGAGGAAAAAAACAAACAGAAAAAAAAGATGCTAAACAAAGGCATCCGCATGCACAACTTAGCTTGAATATAATGGTTATGCATGCACATCGCTAGCAACATTAAAGAAAAACTTCTAAAAAATCATTTGGTCCTGTTGTTTGCGAAATTGTAGTGTCAAATTTTCCCATTATCTGTTTATTTATTCGAGTTAAGCAGGAAATCCTTAGCTTCGTTATGGGAAAAGTCCTGATTTTCGTAGGTTAGTGCTATTTTTTTAACCCTTTTTGTCAATTAGTAGGTCGAGCATATGTTCTGTAAAAACACTCTTTAGTAGCTCCGCTGAAGTTCCTTCTGGTGGCCAGAGTAAATTTTATTAGTTAGCTAATATCCAATATTTTGCAGGTTGTATTTAGCTGGCTAACATGACACCTACCACTAGGCGGTGTATGTAATGCTAGATAATTAATAGATCAATAATATAATCATCAGAAATTAAATAAATAAACCATTCATTTGAATTAGCTAACTAAATACCAAGGTGTATTTTTTGCAGCTATTTATTTATTGTCAAAACTATAAAAATAGAAATAAACATTATGAGTTGTTGTTATTTATTCTTCAATTTGGCACTATTATTTTATTGGCACTGCCTTTGTACATAATTTCCTGTGTCATAAAAACATTTTCAAGTATTGATATTTGATATTTATGTTATCCGTTTTAAGCTAACATGAAAAATAAGATTTCTTAGTCTGTGTTTAAAACGCTGCCCATTGAAAACAGGTACAAATAAACACATAGTTATGTCTTTTAAATATTGTGGTATTGTGATAAAATGTTACGTAATTTATATTTGGCACATGCGTAGTTACAATGTCACAACACTTCCTTTGCATTCTCTCTTCCGCTCATTGGCTTTCTTTCTTTCACTAAGAAAACGAAACAATAAAAAAATGAAATGACATCATTCTTCCCGATTGTACAGAAGACTTTACAAACTGATGTCTGCATATGTAACAACAGTAAAGTCCGAAATGATATTTTCGACCCACCCCGAATCCCCACACATACATTCCCACAACCACCACCACAATTATAAAACAGCAAATATTCATTATGTAGATAAAAATGTTCTGTACACTTAATTGTTCATATTTTGGCATGTTCATTTTAAACATGTTTGATATAATCTTATTTTGTAAATAGTGCATATGTTCCTGTACAACAGCATTTCGATACTGGCAGAGAGGACCTGGGTCGACCTATGGCACTGGTGACCAAACCCTCAATACTCGAACCATAGAAACATAAAACTAAAGACGAATATTACGTTAAGACACGAGCGTCTCATACAAAAGAATCATGTCCTTTCCTAGTTATGTGCTACCCGTGGAGTTCCCGGATCCATCTTTCAGACTGGTTGACACAGTAACACTGTGGAGTACTCCAAATGCAGGGAATACTTAAAAAACAATCTTTCACCCCTGACCACAGAAGGCAACAGTTTTGCAAGTTGATAAGCTTGTTTTAAACAACAGTGTTAGTACATGTATTACACACATAGAGCGCTTCAACCTCTGGTGAAGATAAGAAAACAAATGTAATACTATAGCAGAGTATAGTAATACTATACCAGATGTATGACCTAAGGTGGCTTTCAAGGCATTGTCTCTTTAAAAATGATTGAAAAATGAAAAAAAAAAACCAAATTCATTATTAAATGCAACAAAGCAGCAAATGGTAGATAGATGCAGCTGTAATACAGTGACTCCACTTAGTCAGTAGGTAGCTTAGAAGGGCTGTCATGCAGGGTGTACACACTTTCCTGTAGGGCAGGCAAAGGCAGTGGGTAAAGTCAGTGCCATGCAGCTCTGAATTGTGTAGGGGAAAATCGGCTCAGAAGAATTTTTGGGAACACAAGGACTCACATAGGTACTTTTCAAAGAGAAAATATTACCTCTGTTTCTCTACCAAAGCTGCCAATGCAACACCTTTAATATCCCTTTTACCCGACAAAAGTTCATCACGGGCAAATTTTGTGGTGCTTTTGTGGCGGTACATTTTTTTATGAGCAGGCCGGTGCGGAAGCGGGAGGCAATCCAAACCAATAGGAGGAAAAAAGCCGGGTGCAAGAAGTTTTGATGAGGTCTTACTATCGCGGCCTGTCCCTTTTTTTCCCTTACTTGCCCCTGATGCACTGCCCCGTTTCTTAAGGTCAGCACTGCTGCCAAGTATTTTAAGTGTTTGGCTTTGGAGAGCATGCTGCCCTGGTGACAAACAAGGTCCCCAGAGGGGTTCCACTGAGGCCTGCATAAAGCGTTGTACCTCTGCCATGCCAGAGACTATATTGGACAGAATGTTTGATGGCTCTTGGAACTCACCCTGATCATCATCAGACAGAGCTCCACCATTCGGCCAGTCCCCCTGATTCCCTATTATATTTAGAGAAGGCGTTGGAGAAGGAGCACCACTATCCAATTTACTCTCACCTTTAGTTGCTTTTCCCTCCAGTAATGCCTTGATTTTCTTTGCAGAATGTGAACCCTGTTTGGGGAGCTTAACCCTCTCTCCTTTAGCTGCTTTGGAAGTTTTGGTCTTTTTGGTGTTTTGTCCATTCCTTCCTCCTTTCTTTTTAGACCTCTTAAGACCTTGAGCCTCTTCTTTATCATCCTCCTCAGTGAAGGTTTGTATAAGATGTGTGTTTTGTGTTGTATCTTGTTCCACCTGTGGGGCAGTGGTGCAGCTCCACCTCACATTGGCCCCTGTTGCTTCTAGAAAACCTCCCCCCTTGCCGCAGTTCCCCAGCAGCTGTGGTGAGGGGCTGGGTGTGTCGGGTGGGGACATTTCAGACAAGGAGGAATGTCGGAACTTATCAGGAGTGAAGTTTGATATGTCAAGCAAGTCAGTGGACTCACGAAGTGGAGTGATCTCCTCAAGACTCTGTTGTAAAACAAGCTGTGGGCTGCAATGTGAGAGAAAACCATCACTGATCTCGCTCATCTCTTCTTCTCTTTCTCTTTCCCCATCTCTTAGACTAATCGAACTATAGTTGCTTGAAGCTGCAGAAAGAGATCCCAGAGAGTTGAAGCTGACAAGTCGGCCCATACCGTTTTCCACTCGTGATCCCACTGGACTACGCCCATAATCTGTATCAGAATGGGTTTCTGGCACGAGTGGTTCCTCAAATGCCATTCCGCAGGTACCCAGTGGTATCTGGCTATACCCTGTCACTGTTGTGCTGTCCCCTGTTAGTACAGAAACTGATCTTGAAAAGCCTGCCGGCATTACTGGGGACTGAGTTGGGATGTCAGGAGAGAATGAAAGCTGCTCAAGCGTTGGCTGGGATGACCAGTTGACAGAATAGCTTTCTTCAGGCTGCTCGGTCTCAGAAAACAATGTTTGGTGTGGGATGTGATCGAGAGGCTGGGGTGAGTGAGGGAGCTCAGATTCTGAGGGAGGGGAAAGTACACAAGTTTGAACTTGTTGCAGAGGGGCTGCAACCGGTAGCAACCCTGTCTGCTGCTGGTCTGTAGAAAAATATGGGACATTGGCACCTCTGGAAGAATCAGAAGCTTCCAGAAGAGTCTGTAAATATCCACCAGGCAGGAGTTCCACATTCTCATTAGTCCCAGTGGCAGAGGGAGTCAAAGTGCATTTTTCAGTCGAGGTCTCATTTGTGAGAAGATTACTTTCCAAAGAGTCACTAAGGTCTTCAGGTAAACATGAACTTAATTTTGTAAGTTTCGAGGCAGTGGGGTCTCCCTCTTTCTGTGCTTTTAGTAGCTTTTTAGCCCTCAGTCTGGCTTCACTTTTAAATTTCCTTATCTTTACTGTTTTATCTAGCTTTCTCATCTCCTCTCTCTCTTGTGTTCTGCTTTTAGCCCTGACTGGGTGTGCAGTTTTACCTGTCTCTACATTGTCCAAGGCAACATGTGTTGTGGCCCCTTGCAGGTCTTTTGTGCTTTTTACTGAGTCAGTCATTTCTTGTTGACTGTTACACAAGGCAGCAGCAGTTTGGCTGGGGATGGGAGTCTCAACAGCAGGGACCCGTTGAATCCTGAGTCTTGTGCTCCTTTGTTTGCGTTTAGGGGTACTGCGCGGGGGCCTTTTGCAGCCGTTTAAGCGTTTGGTTTTGTCTGCAGCTGTTAAGGAGTTCTGCTCCTGCTGTTCCTTTTCCCTCTTCTGCCAGTAGGCCTTTAGAGGAGCAAGTTTTTCATAGTGCAGTAAGGAGTCAGGATCTAGATTCACTATTGAGACTGACGATTCCACTCTACTTAACTTCACCTGCATGTGCTTCTCACCTTTAAAGCGGTTAATGATGATGTATTTAATGATGACTGGAGGCTCCTTTCGACATGACCGGCGCCGCTTCTTCGGGCACCAATCATCGTCCCACTCTTTTTTAGGTCCAACCGACAGCTTCTTGCGCTTTTCTGCATTTCTCTCACTCTCTATCGAGTCCACATCATATAGGTAGTCTTCTCTGAAAGCAACCTTCCTCTTGGCACGTAGGCGGTAGCTGAGCTGGCTTGAGGAACTAGAATTCTCCCTGGACAGTTGTCCATGGGCTTGTTGGGCTTGCCAGGTGTCAGGGGATGAGCCTGTGCAGTAGCTGTCATCACTGAACTCACCAGAATCCTCAGGTGAGTTACTCATGTCGAAAAGAAAATTGCTGTTGGGGGTGGTTGGGGCCTCTGCCTTGTCCTCGCTTGATTGGTCTATCTTGTCTTGCAGGCTTTCCGTTCTGCTACAAGGTAGAGTGGTAAAAAAGCCTAGATGGGATTCGTCTTGCAGGGGGACCTCAGTCTGTTCTTGTGCTACATCTGGGTAGGACTCATAGCGAATTTTGAGTGAACAGACATCAGTACCCAAAGTTGACTCCTCATCCTGAAACATGTAGTTTTCTACATCCTCCTCACAAAACAGATTGACTGCCAACTCGCTGCGAGAGCACAAGTCCAACAGTTCCATTCGGCTCTCACTAATCAAGGACTCCAGGCAGCTCCAGTCTTGAGCCTCCTCCCCTAAGCTCTCGTATATACTTCTGGAGGAAGGATCGTCATCTGATTCGCTTTCTCGCATCAGTTTTCCTTCTTCTGCATTTTCATTAACTCCAGATGGATGGGTGGGGCCACTGAGCAACTGGTCCGACAGCACTTGTTCACCATAGCGAGCAGTAGTGGGAGCAGTGCTGAGACACTGCATGCTGATGTTGGAGGATGGGCAAGACTGAAAATCGGAGGTTAACCCTAGAACAGACTCGCATGATTGGTTCTTGGGGAGTAGACAACTTATGCACGCTCCTCCCCCAGAATCCATGCTGGTAAGAGGTGGCCTATCACAGCTCTGAGGCATGGACCAGGGACTCACAGGCTTGGAGCAAGTGAGGGAGGAGAGGGAGGAGAGAGAGGAGAATGAAGAGAGGGAGGAGAGAGAATTGGCTTTGGAGTCATCATGAAGATCTGTCACACTGAAGGGAACTTCACCGGTCTGACTGGAGGAATCCAGTGTGGGTGAGGGTAGAAGAGGAGGCTCGGTGGAGTCACAGTGGATCAGAACATGTGACTTATCCGAAAGATGATCATGTGAGTCTAAAACAGAAATCAAGACAAGCTTACATTAGGTTAAGTATGAAATCGTATCAAGTTCGTCAAGAGGACATTACACACAAAAAAGATGCACCAATATGTTAATTTATAGAATGTCTTTTCTACGCTTAATAAATGCAAACCATGTAATATAAACATACAGTGTAGCAGTAATGTTAATAATATTGGCAGTGATTATTGGCACATTAGGGGTTATTTAATATTTAACTGCCTTTGATAATTAAATTGATTAGAAATATAAAAAAAAAAACTAAATGCACATTTAATTTAATTTAATGTTTTCAACACAGACCTCTTTCGATAACCGCCCTCGTGCTCTTTTTCTGTTAAAATGAGTGCTTTGCAGAGAATATTAGATGAATAGGATATTAAATAAGGAAATAACAAAATTGATAAAATAATAAAGTGGAAATATTGGTATCATGTTGTCGGGTTCTGCTGGAATAGGAGAAAATAGTCCTAATTACTGACACGCTGGAGTAAAAATTTAAGTCCTCGCTCATCATGGTAAACAGCGAGGATGTACAGTTTGCTTGCATGGCAGCTTTAGAGTTACTTTTCCTTAATAATTCTAGCCAGAGAATGTCTGTCTGCCCTGCTCTGGAAGGCACGTTCTCGTTATAGATGCCAAGTATATAAATTGGACTACTGATAAAGAAAGAAGCATTAACTCTTTATATGGAAAATAAAAAGGTACATTGATGGTGGAAACTAGATAAAAGGTAGTAAAAGCGTATTTCCAATGATAGAAAAAACTAACCCTGTCCCTTTACGGAAAACAGGCTGCAGGGAGGTTAGGAACCGAAGCCTGAAATAATTTAGATCTTGAAAAACGAGCAATTTGGAAAAGGGGAAATAATACAAATACAAATAATGATGATGATAATGAGTTTTGCGGATGAATTAACAGTTTCTAGGCAGAGGATCTGTTGTGATTGTCTAGTACCATTGCCAGCTGTGTTAGGAGAACTGGGGCAGCACTCTGGCCCTGCGAACTGAGACTCCTGTAGGACATCCATCAATCTGGAGAAAGTCTATGCTGCATAAACGTCATTCTTTGATCTGTCGACACAAAAACACAATGTAAAAGCCGTATTAGTGGAATCCGCACCTTTCTTTACTTTCATTTCATCTTTTCCCCTCCCTCCCTCCCTCTTTCTCTCACTCACAGTGTTACTGAGAATTGTGCTATATTACATCACTCTGTCCTCTGTGTATCCTGCTCTGTGATGCAGCAAATGGGTGAAAGGAAGGGGTTTTTTACTTAAGTGTGTTTTGGGGACCTGCTGTAAGTTCCTAAAGACAAACCTATAAGTGGTAGCTAAGTGTTCGGTTCAATTAATAGCACCACGCACCAAGCCACAATTGCTGGGCCCCAGGGTCAGGCCCTTAACCCTCGACTGCTCAGTTGAATTAAAAAAAGTTTGCAGAAGGATGTCTGCCAGACAAATGCCAGAAATGTACAATCAAGAACCTCCGGTAATCAATTCAAATCTTCATGGAATTGCTCAACCTCCAATCCACCAATCAGAATCAAACCACACCGAGATGCTCATCACACTGCACTGATCCGAGATCAGAATGAAGCAAAATAGGTGGAGGAGTGAACTATCTGCAAAGAGAGTGTTTTATTAAAAAAGCTAAATTAATATTTATCCAGTCTTAACACCTAGCCCATAGAGCCAGACAGTGGGATTGTGGAATAGAGAGAGAGAGAGAGAGAGAGAGAGAGAATCAGCTAGGAGAGAGTAATATGTTGTCTGCCTTCGTGTAAATGTCGCTGCATCTGCCCACCTATTGCATTTCCAACAACTGAGATGAGCTGCACTGTGACAGCAGTTTGCGCCGCGACACGATGAGAGGGAGACGTAGAGGAGAAAAAAAACAGATAATCGCGAGTTGGACTGTAATCAGATCAGAGTTCAGTAGGTGTATCTCAGTCAGTTTACACATGAGGTGTCAGTGTCGGTGGTTTCGATTCTTCCATCCGTCTATCCGCTGCACTCGTTCGTCAGCAAAAGCCAAACCCACACTGTTAATATTTGCATTATTTCCATAACACTTTAAATAATAAACAGTTTCCCAAAGCGCCTTTACAGAAATGCAAAATTAGACAAATCTTTAAAAAAAAAAACAAAGATTTTTTCTGAAATGATGTTAGGAAATATCTTCAGAAGAACCGATCTGAAGGCGAAACCCAGCCTCATCTGGGTGACCGCACAGTGTGTGTTTATAAGGTAGATTTAAAAGTTACTAGGGGTGCACTGGATCGCAGTTGATCTGTGATCTGTACGGGTCACGCCCCACGGTTCGGCTCGCACTTGGCCCAAGGATTTAATTGCTATTTCTTTAACTCGCTAATTAATATTTTTATTTTAAAGATTGCAGAATAAAACTTTTTTTGTTTTACTGCCGTATATTGTACATTTGGTAACTACACGGAGCAGTCGAGTTCATGTGACCGGGGCAGGTTAGTCGGTTAATGATGGCTAGCGGAGGAGCAGAAAAGATTGAAAAGCCTCTCGCATCATTCGAATCGCACGTATGAGAGCATTTTGGCTTTACGGGCTAAAGCGATAATCACATCTAACTGGAAGTTTAACGCTGAGTGAGAAATAAGAAGTCTGGTGCTACAGACACGCCCCTTCTATGAGAATCACACCAGAGTGGAAGTTAAATATTTTTTTCAGGACTCAGGTTGTTTTACACACGTTACCCTCCAATGACAAAGGAGTAAATATATTTTATTTTACATTTTCATTAAGTTTCCAATCCGACAAATGATCCGATTCGAAACCGTGATGTGGTCCGAACCCTGAGTTGCACCACTATTCATTACAGGGTTACATTTTAATTCTTTCTCCCAAAGCGTTAAAACGGTTCTAATAAAAGCACGGATAGATTTAGGAGCAACACATGTTTTTGTTTTCATGTATTGATGCAAAGGCTTTTTTCTATCACCTTTTCTTTAAATTAATGAGACCAAGAGAAACATGGCAATGTTGCTGCAGGATGGCAACGAAGAGTAAACTTCTCTGATGACGGCAAAAAAACCTTACAGCTCTACATCTGACTGAGGGCGTTTAATAGCTTTAAGGTGCTGGACTGGTGATTGAAAGATCGTGAAATTATTTTATTGCAAAAATCGTTTTGAATATGATCGATACCGATAATTATAAAAAATTCCCAATCAATCAGCCAGACCGATTATCGGTCGCCCCCTACCTTCAACTCCTTAGACGTGAGTTACTGACAGATGTCACTGCCAAGAGCTGATATTTTAGATCCAATAACAAAATGTAACAATCTGCACGGCTGCCAGAGAGAATTAATCAACACTGACAACCAGTGGTGGCTCAAAGGCACTGAGTTGTTGATCTAAAGACCAGGAACACCTGGGTTCAAGCCCCACCGCCAGGACTGTTGAGCAAGATCCTTAACCCTTCCTGCTCTAGGGGCGCCGTATCATAGCTGACCCTGTGCTCTGACCCCAACTTCACTTTGCTGTAAAAAGGATATGTGACAAAATATGTGATTACAACTGATCAGGAAGTGGAAGCAAGCGGTAAACATTTTTATCATTTTTTGCTGAACGATTCTTTTATTGCCAGGTCTGTCCCAGAATCCCCAGAAGTCCCACTGGCCTACTAACACAGCTGTGAGTGAAAGCGTGCAAGTTCACCGAGTTGCTTTTACGGCACAGCCTGCACGTTTCTCTGACGTGACAAGTAACATTTCCTAGTCGTTTCACAGCTTTCCAGAGTAACACAAGAAACATGCACAACTCCAGCAAAGGGGAAATGGATGGATTTTAGACCCCGAACTACCACCGGACAAATCTAAAATACATCTAATGCCCCCATTACTTTTTTTGTATTTATGTCAAGTTTACAAAAAATATTTATGCTTTAGACGTCGTCTTCAACAGGCTACGCGTCTCCGTGCCCCCATTGAGGCAAAGATGGACCCTCAAATATATTCTTGAAAAAAAAAAAAAAAAAAAGGTTGGAAACCACTGCTCTAAACTATTCAAAGCTGTTCAAGAAAAACAAAACACAAAAAAGTTTATTCACAAACGTTAAACCCAAATGGCCGTTCAGTCTTTCGGAGGATCTCAGGAGAACCGACTATCCAGTCAGGAAACGTTTCTGTTTCTGACTGGAGATAAATCAAAACACATTGTTGGCCCGTATTCAGAGCAACTTATATCATAGTACATCTAAACCTGAACTTATTACAGATTTTCAATCCAGCTGAGCGGTTGAGGAATAAGGGCCTCACGTAGTGGCCCCGTCTCCAGTCCTGCAGATTTTTTTTTTGATTTGGTTCTGGTTAATTGTTTGCATGTACCAACGCTTGAAATTGGTGTAATTCCGTAGCCTGGTGTCATGTTTACATTCAGTTTGTTTTCGTGGTTTGGTGGAAGCTAACATGCTAACATGCTAAGCCGCCTTTTCATTCTAACGGTTCAACCGCCATCGATCGCGCGTGTTGATACAGTTAGCTAGTGTGCTAGTCTGCACATCCGATCTGTTCTTTCGGGATGCCGCAAAGGTTCGGCCAGTAATGCAGCACGCACACACACACACACACACACTGTTATTAAAACGGTTGGCACTGAACTGAACGGCACGTGATGCTCATTATTCAGTGCGTGTCCACAGGGGTGCGTCCATACAGATTCCAGCTATCCACAAGCGTGTGTGTGTGTGTGTGTGTGTGTGTGTGTGTGTGTGTGAGCATCGTGTTTGCCAATGCGTCTTTATGAATACGCGCGAGGCTGTTTCTCTATTGCATTTTGCAGCTTTCCCTTACTTGAACACACACACACACACACCTGTGAATTATAGATTCATCAAGATGACAGCTGACACGGCCCCCCCCCCTCCCCATATTGCAGCTCTTTGACGCGCGCGCCACAGTGGCCCAGCTGAAAACGGTTCACTACCGCATCGCATCGCGCGCATACACACACACGCGCGCGCGCGCGCACACACACACACACACACACACACACACACACTTACCTTCCCGGTTTGGGTTTCCTCCCGTTATACGTTCAGCTTCTTCTTGTGTGCTTTAGCTTGTTAGCATGTTTATCTCTTTAAAGCGGATCTGTCTCTCTCTCTTTCTGTCTATCGCTCTCTCTCTCTCTCCCTCTCTCTCTCCCTCGCGCTCCCTGACCGTTTCCCCCGTGTAAATATATGTGTGTGTGTGTGTGTGTGTGTGTGTGTAGCAGCAGGTGGACGCGCGCGTTAATCGCGCCCCGTCATGGCCCCCCTACCGCTCCATTTTTTATTCCCCTCGCGCTCCAGGTTTTCCGGGAAGCGAACAAAAGGTGTCCGAGTCGCGCGACATGCTTCACGGTGTGTGTTTTTTTTCTAACGGCGCGCGGGCGGTGTCACCGTCATGACGAAGGATGCTGCGTTGTTTCTCCGGTACGCTGTATACGCTTATGTGCGCGCACGAGAGAGACGGTGTGTGTGTGTGTGTGGGTACGCGCGCGTGTATGTTTTTTTTTTTCAGCTGCACCCCGTCCGTTCCTGACAACTACAGCGCGTTCACGTGCCGCTGCTTCCCCCCCCCTTTTGAGATTTGCCATAAAGAGCGCGCACACCGATTTCTAACGGGGGCGCGCTTAGGTCTATCGGGAACGCGCAATACTGTTGAGCAGGTGCATTACACTGAGCATGCGCACAACGTTTTTAAAGCGAAATTCTAAGACAAAGTTTAAGACAAAACAATAATAAAAATAACAACAATAATAGAAATAATAATAATAATAAAAAACAATAATAAAAACAATAATGTTTTTGTCATTCTTTTGTGTTTTATTTTCTTTGACAATTTTAATTTATAATAAATTTGATAGCATGATTACAAATTAAGAAGAGAATGAAAATCAAGTTAAGTGTTTAAATGTTTCACAAACACAAAATTATAAAAAATATTAAATTTCAATAATAAATTAATAAAACAAGGTTTATTATACTTACATAAAAATGAAAATACACTAACAGAAATAATAACAAGGGAAATAAATGACATAAAAGTGTAAAATTAAGATTAAAAGAAATACACCTACATTAAATATGCAAGCAAATAAAAAGAAGCATTAAAACATTTGAAGCAAGCATTCAATCAATCAATCAATTATTCAACCAATTAAACAACCAATAAAGCAATCAATCGATACTTTAATCAATCAATTAATAAATTACTCAATCGACCAATCAATAAAGTAATCAATTAATCAACAAAGTAATCAATTAATTAATAAAGTACTCAATGTAGGTCGTGTTATGCAATTTATTTTATTTTTGTAAAAATGTAATGTGATTATGTAATATCCTTTTTTGGTGCATAAAAATTAATAAATAAATAGTTTGTTATTTAACCATATTTTTATAGGTTAAAGAAAAAAGTCTCTCCTCTCTTTGTAAACATTACCTTTAAGCTCTTCTCTCATTGGCCGCATCAATAAACAGCTCTCTTCTCATTGGTTCAGGCTACTAGGGGGCGGGAGCAGTGTAATATTTTACTCTAACGTCTAATACGTTATTGTACTGTCCCGCCCACCTAGTCGCTGCCTGACACGCCACTCCTCCTATCAGAGTGCAGGCCGGTTGTGACGTCACGTCCCGTAGATCTGTTTTGGTTCCTGAAAGACGTCATTTGCGGATTTGTACTTCAGATATGGCAAGCTAAAACAATCTGAAAGCGCGAGCCGCGTCTCCGGAAGCTCAGCAAGACACTTGCGTTTTATAGGTGTGTGTGTGTAAAAATCATACATATATTTTTTTTATTTTGTTAAATTATTATTCCGCCGCTTCGTTCCTATGGAAACGGGCCGTCTGGAGAACGGGATGCCGTGTCACAATCAGAAACAGGCGATAACCAGCGAGAGGCGGGAGCTTGAGCACGCGGCCAAGCAGGTCCGCTTTGCGGGGAAAAGCAGCAGCTGCAGCAGCACGAGCGCCGATACGGCACGAGGAGGAGGAAGAGGAGGAAAAGGAGGAGGAGATGCGGCGGCTGCTGACGGTCAGGATATCAATTCCAACTGTGACATCGCGAAACAGATCGGACCTCAGCTCAAACTTCTGCCCTTAAACGACCAAATCCGCGAGCTCCAGACCATCATCCGGGACAAGTGAGTGCACGCGACTGTGCTGATATACCGGAAATACCGGCGCGATGTATCGATATTTTAATTAAAATTTTAAATTGTATTATAACAATAATAATAAACATTAAGAAATGGAACACTAAAATTATATTTTATATTAATCTTTGTATTGCCTTTATCAGTGGTGGGCCGTCAGTGTCAGTATGTCCTTCTATCACACTACCAGAATCACTGACCTCCATTTACAACCTAAATTCCATTAAATGGTATTAATTTATTCCATCAGTTTATTCTCTTCATTTTGCAGTTATTCTCTCGCTGCACCTCTTCCAGTACGTGTGTTAGATTTATTGTCCAATCAGATTTCAGTTTCTATGTGCAGTCATGTTAAACTACAACTCGTTAACATGTTAAACTCGATATGTTGATTAATGACGATGAAATTGAAACACCTTAAAATTCCTGTCCTGATTTCAAGTGTTTATAAACCAGGAAGTAAAACTAGATTCTGTTTGTTCGAGCGTGTTTGTTAATTAAAGCGATTAGACAAAAATAAAACTAGAAGATCGAATCGATGTTTTGGTTTTAATAATTAAATGCACCCTGCGTTCACTGTCTGTCTGTCTGTCTCAGGTCCACCAGTCGAGGGGATTTCGTCTTTTCTGCTGACAGATTGGTAAGAATCACACTGATATGCTAACGTTTCTTGTTCTACTTCTTAAATTAGAATCATTTTCAGCTCATTTTAACGCCGACCCGCTGCAGGGGCAGATGACGGAGCCTTTAATCTTCACGCAACATATTAAAACCCTCCTTCCTGGTTAAAGAACCTTTTATAGGATGTCTGTAATCTCATACTTCCATACTATATAATGTGAGGATACATCTATAGCTATATATATATGAGGATACTTACATACTATAAAATATAAAGATACTTTTATACTATATAAGAATTCTTCCATACAAGGATACTTCCATACTATGAGAATACGTCTATACTATATAATATGAGGATACTTTGGGTATTGTAATTAAATTTTGTAAATTATCTAAATATTGTAGATAAGACTGGTGGTTGAAGAGGGACTTAATCAGCTTCCTTACAGCGAGTGTACTGTAATCACACCCACAGGTAAACACACACACATACATATATATATATAATATATATAAATAAAGGTATTTGTTTATATCTGTAGCCATTTCCTGCTTCCTGAAGTGTGTGTGTGTTTGATCTGCTTCCTGTTTAGGTCATAAGTATGACGGGGTGAAGTTTGAGAAGGGAAACTGTGGTGTTAGCATCATGCGCAGTGGTGAGTTTGGGACCCAGTCTTGTCACACACACACACAGTAGTTTCTGTACAATGTGTCAGACTAAAAGGCGTGTGTGTGTGTGTGGAGGCGAGGCGATGGAGCAGGGGCTAAGGGACTGCTGTAGGTCAATCCGTATCGGAAAGATTCTCATCCAGAGCGACGAAGAGACTCAGAAAGCCAAAGTTTTCTACGCTAAATTTCCTCCTGACATCAGCCGCAGGAAGGTGCTGCTCATGTACCCCATCCTGAGTGAGTATTTACCCCCGAGGGGGCTGGGGGGCGGTGTGTTGGGCAAGATTAGGATGTGTTGAGTAAGAATTTGGGTCAAGTCCATGAGTCCGTGCTTTTTTTGATTGTGGCTCGTGTGTGTGTGTGTGTGTGTGTAGGTACAGGTAACACAGTGATCGAAGCGGTGAGGGTGCTAACGGAACATGGCCTCCAAGCCAAACACATCATACTGCTGAGTCTTTTCTCCACACCACATGGTAACAAACACACGCACACACATGACCAATATTCCAAAAAAACAAAGTGTATAATATTTATCTGGGCTGTGTGTGTGTGTGTGTGTAGGTGCGAGATCCATAGTAAAGGAGTTTCCCGACATCACAATCCTGACCACTGAGGTTCATGCTGTTGCTCCTACACACTTCGGCCAGAGATACTTCGGCACAGACTGACACACACACACACACAAATCATTAGTAATCTCACTGTGCTCCCTGCACACACCCTGGACGTCATGTGGGTGGAGCATATGTGGTGCCATCTCTTGGCATGGACACGCCCCTTTTTTGTGTGTGTTTTGGTTGCCTGGCAGCAAAGCTTTTTAAAAATGTGTGTGGTGTGTTACTAAGACCCATTTTGTTTATAAGCGAGTATTTTTTTTTTCAATAAGGTCACCAGGAGCGTTTGGGAACCATTGATGACATCATTGTTTGGGAAATGGCGGAACTGAAAATTAGAAAGAGAAAAAACCCCATCCAATAACCTTTAGGTTTCCAACGCTCGTCCGTCTCATGTCTGCGCCATGTGTTCCGGAGTCACGGAACGCATTTCAGCTTCTGACGCTCGCCTGCTAAACCTGTGCTGACAATAAATCCGACATAATAAAAGATTTTCTACTCAGGAACTTCTTTTATTCTGAAATCAACATTTCGGCAGTTTAACACATCACCACCCACACTTTTTAGAGAAAAATTACAAACCTGCGCTTTTTCCTAACCCTACTGGTAATATATAATAAATATATATATAAACGCCAAAAAAACGAAACTTATTTAAGAACATTTCATTGCCAGTGGTAGTTTTCAGTGCAAATAAATAAAGTATCACGATAGTACATGATTTCAGGCACGTTAGTCAAACACACACACCCCCCCCACGTGCTTGGAGGTTGTTGTCTGTAGTGTTTTATCAGCTCTTAAGCATGATTATGATTCCTATAACTTATGAGATAAATTAACCCAAAAGTTGAGGATTAAGGGCCTTGCATAGGGGCCCAAAAATTCATACTTCAATATAACCTTCTGTCTCTCCTGCTCTTTCTCCTGATCCTCTTTTTAAGGAGACGTCTAGATGTCACAATTGGTTGTCCCAGGAGGTCAGTGAAGCAGGCAGGGCCAAGGAAGATTCACTCGCTTCAGCTACTGGTTGATGTGGATGTAGTGGGTGGAGGTCTACCGCTTTGCTCCGCCCTTTTTGCCAAAATCTGCTGCGTGTCCAGAATGAGCTGAAAGAGAAAGACAAAGAGACAAAGAGATTAGTGTGATGATTAGTGTAGTAATAACCAGCAAGATGCATGCATGTCCCCTAGGCCCTGCTCACTACATAGTGCACTATTCTCTGTAGGGTCAATAGAGAAATTCCAATGCACTGCTTATGTGGTAAATGTCCTCCTGTGTGTGTGTTTGTGCGTGTGTGTGTACCTTCTGCTGACTGTAAAGTTTGCCTTTGTAAATCTCGATCCTGTGCTGTTTTTCCTTTTTTAAACACTCGTAGGCCTTCAGTGTTATCGCATTTTCGTCCAGCAGAGGGTGCTGTTCCCTCTACACACACACATGCACAAATCATACACAGCTGTCATTTTTTGAAAAAACTAAAAGTTCATGTACACACTGCAAACTGTACTAAACACACACACACCACTTGCTGCTGAAAGTACTCCAGGTTTTGAGGTTTGATGTTCTGTAAAGCTTGCTTGAGTTCCATGCGCCCTTTCTTTAACATCGCCTGGTGAAAAAAAAACTTTTATTCCTTACAGTAACAGTTTTTTTTAAGAATATTTTTACATACAGACAGACACACACACACACACTCACTACCTCCAGCTCAGAATTGCTTTTCTTCCACAGTTCTCCTAAATCTTGGACGCCGGCCTGTAAGTAGACCTACAAAGAAAAAAAAAATTAAAAGAACAGACAAAGAGGACACCAGAGTGTGTGTGTGTGTGTGTGTGTGTGCATACACGTGATTGGGTTTGTGTCGTCTCCTCGAGCTGATATTCCTCCCATGCCTCCTTCCTCTCCTCCACACTTAGCTCCTCCTCCACCCTGTGGTCCAGCAGCGAATCGTGTTCATGGAATGACACTATGGGCTGCCCACAGTGCTGCAGGAGCATCGCCAGAACACTGTCCTACACACACAGTATTAATTCTTACAAGCAGTTTGTGATAACTGGTAAGTTAAATTGCAATCACACTGACTCCGCCCCCTTTGCCTAAACCCCGCCTTCGAATGTACTACTGCAAACAAAAAAAACGAACTTGGGCTTGATTTATTCAGCGTGTTGGTGTGTGTGTGTACCGCAGGCTCCACGGTGTGGCTCCTGATGTGACTGTCAGGTTGGAAGCGGTACAGGTCGCTCAGTTGGCTTTGCGTGAAGTGGCGCTGGGTTTGCTGCTGGTCCACCACACGGGACGACAGTGACTGTTTCGCCACCTGTCGCTCGTATATCTTCTGCTCCATCGTTCCCTGAGGAAGGAAAGAAGAATAATTTTCTTTCCTTTCTGTAAAGTGAGAAAGCGACTTTAATAAACATGTGTGTGTGGGTGTACCTGTGCCAGGAAGCGGTAGACATACACATCTTTCTTTTGGCCGAATCGATACACTCTGAAAATACTCTGAATGTCGTACGTCGGGTTCCAGGACGCGTCAAACACCACGACACGATTGGCTCTGACGAGATTAATCCCTAACGACCCGGCGCGGGTAGAGATCAAAAACAACCTACCACTGAGAGAGAGAGAGAGAGAGAGAGAGAGAGATAGTCAGAAAGAAAAAAAGATGGAGGAAGAGAGACAGAAGAAAAAAAGAGAGACAGAGAGAAAGTCAGAAAAGAAAGAGAGAGAAAGAAAAAGAGACAGAGCCAGGGAAAAGAAAAGAGTTGGAAAGAGAGAAACGGGAGAGAGACAGAACGAAAAAAGAGAGATAGAGACAGAAAGGGAGAGAGAAAGGAAGCAAGAAAGCGGGAGGGAGAAAGAGAAAAATAATAGAGAGAGTCAGAAAAATAGAGCGATAAAGAGAAAGAGAGAGATAGAAAGAGAGAGCTAATATCACAGCTTATATACAGCTAATATCAGACTGTGTGTACCTACGCATGTGTGTTTTACCGTTTGTTTCTAATGTTGTTAAACTCTTGAGCCCATTTCCTGCGTGCTGCTGCACTGGTGGAACCGTCTAGACGATAATAATCCTTATCCCGCACCCATGACTGCTCTCCTAAACACACACACAATAAAACACACACCTTGTGTTACATTAGTTTATTTCTAATATGATCTATTCATTTGTCTCATTAGTGTATAAACTGTGAGTGTGTGTGTATGTGTGTGTGGTACCTTTATATAGACAGGGCTTTCCTTCCTTCTTTGCCTTATCAGCCAACCGCAAGAAGGTTTCAATCAGGTCCAGTGAAACGAGAGACTGACTAAACACCAACCTGCAGCACAAACACATTAATTTATCAAACACACGTATCATAACACCACTGACATTATCAGTGTGCAACTCTTTGTTTCGCCACTAGATGGCATAAAAACCTCAATTTTTTTTCGTCTATGCTTAAAGATAAACATACAAAAATATACATATAGATTTGGGTAATGATGCATTATTAAATTAGTTAAAAGGAAATATTTCTCATATTGAGCCTACACACACACACACAGCTAACATCTCACACTTTATCCTGCAGTTGTTCGGCGTAGTACAGGATCTCCAGCAACAGCTGTAATTTCCCAGAATTCTCCAGGAGTTCAGTGTCAGCATCAGACACAAACTCAGTGTACCAGCCTGCTGGAGGTCCACTCACCACACTGCGCTCTACACACACACATAAACACACAAATAAGAGATAAAAAGAACATGCGAGTGTGTGTGTGCACGCGTGTGTGTATACCCTCTTCTGGTGGAGTGGTGGAGTTGGGCTCTCTGCTCTCCTCCACTGCACTGCAACACAAGAACATTCCTCAATAAACCAACACCGTGTACCACTTAATTACACACACACACACACACACACACACACACACACACACACACACACACACACACACACACAAAATACCGTTCATCAGGGCTCGGTCTTATCGTCTCTTCAGTACATAACCCCGTTCCTGCGGTTTCCTCCACTTTTCCCTGCAACACACACCAAATATCATCAGTAAAATGAACACAACATCAAACAATAAATGTGTGTTTGTGTGTGTGTGTGTGTGTGTGTATGCAGACCTTGTTTCCTCTATTTTGATCAGAGGTCTGCAGGCACCAGGGATGCGTCCAGATCAGACTCAGAATCTGAAAATCCTGAAATAAACTGTTCATCCCCACTCCCTCAGCTACACACACACACACAAATAAAAGGCTACGGTTAGCTAAAAGATCACGTGTGTGTGTTTGTGTGCATGCAAGCATGTATTAACAATTACTTTAGATTCATTTACATGAAAAGTGTGAAGTGTGTGTGTGTGTCTGACCAGTGTAGTTCTGTAGGTAGTGTCGGTAGAGTTTGCACTGTAACGTGGTCATTCTGATTAACAGCACATACTCTGTCTTTGGTGGCAGAAACAGTGTCAGAGCAGAATAGTCCCGCCTCTACAACACACACACACACACACACACACACACACACACACACACACACACACACACCACACACACACACACACACACACACACACACACACACACACACACACGTTTGTTTCTCCATCTCTCTTTCTCTCTCAGTGTCTCTCTCTCTCTCCCGGCCTCTCTTTCTCTCTCTCCGCCTCCCTGTCTCTCTCTTCCCGTCTTCCCATCTTTCTCTCTCTCCGTCTGTCTCTCTCCCGGCCTCCCTCTCTCTCTCCTGGTCTCTTTTTCTCTTTCTCCATCTCCGTCTCTCTCTCTCTCTTCCCGTCTTCCCAGCTTTCTCTCTCTCCATCTCTCTCTCTTTCTCTCTCAGTGTCTCTCTCTCCCGGCCTCTTTTTCTATCTCTCCGCCTCCCTGTCTCTCTCTCTCTCTCACTCCCGGTGTCTCTCTTTCTGACCTGAACACATCCTGCGAGGAGTTCGTAAAGGACGTGCACTCGTCTCTTCATGAGCATCACGTCGGTTGGTGTGGAGTCGGCGCACTGGCCATTCTGGATGGGGTTTATAAAGCGGTTCCGGAACTCACGCAGGGAACCCAGGAGGTTCTGCTTCACAAAGCTCACCATGCAGTGATCTACCACACACACACACACACACACATACGCAGACACACTTAGCTTCTAAAGACAGCTTTAAATGCCTTTGCTTGACTGTTGATAGTCATTACATTCAGTGAGATTGTTCTGAAGCGGCGTTCCTGTTAAGACAATTCGCCGGCGTGTGCGAATGGAATGCATGGCTTTACAGATAGCAGTCGCTTCATTTTTCAGGACATGGCCTTCATCACACACCACTATGTCAGGCCCTAAAAAACACAGATACACACACAATGAAGGAGGAGCAGGATTTGGCAGGGTGTGAGTACAGCATATAGTGAATAAGGAGCAGGATTTGGCAGGGTGTGAGTACAGCATATAGTGAATAAGGAGCAGGATTTGGCAGGGTGTGAGCACAGCATATAGTGAATAAGGAGCAGGATTTGGCAGGGTGTGAGTACAGCATATAGTGAATAAGGAGCAGGATTTGGCAGGGTGTGAGTACAGCATATAGTGAATAAGGAGCAGGATTTGGCAGGGTGTGAGTACAGCATATAGTGAATAAGGAGCAGGATTTGGCAGGGTGTGAGTACAGCATATAGTGAATAAGGAGCAGGATTTGGCAGGGTGTGTTACGCTGTTCGTATCAAATTTTGCAGGTTCGTACCAGGGTCCTGTAGCGCGGTGCGTAGGCTCTCCTGCTGTTTAGCGTATTTGACCTGACCTCCGTGTGTGAATATGCGGTACAATTCATAACTCATGATCATCACACCACCTCTCCTATTCCAACTGGTCAGAGCGTTTACCCGAGAGCACACCGACTTCACAGTCGCTAACTCAGTCACCTGAACATCAGAGAGAAGGAGCTCAACTACATACTATATACGTTAAAAATGAGGAAACATTTTATTAGTATTTATTACTACACATCTGGACAAAGTATCATTTAAAAAAAAAAACCCACTGACCTCCATTTTGTTTGTGGTGATGCCGCGCTGCCATTTGTCAAACTCAGCCCTCCAGTTGAGCACAGTGTTTAGAGGACATACCACCAGTGCAGTCTTTAGATTTACCAGCTCACACGTCAACACTGTGTGCAAAAACGTGATGACCTAAAACACACGCATACGTCAGGTTACTTCCTGTAAATGACATTACACCTTTGATTCCTGTTCCCTCTTTTCATCACACACACCTGCAGCGTCTTCCCGAGGCCCATGCAGTGGGCAAGAGCGCAGCCAGAACCTGGAGATGTTTTTACCTTCGCTATAGATTCGCAGCAGTTGTCCCACATAAACTGCACCCCTACATATGCACAACACACCACAAAAAAGTGTTAGAATTGTAAATTTAGTCAGTGGGAATTTGTTACACACACACACACACACACACACACTTCACTTACCCTCCCGCTGGTGGGGTTTAAGTTTACTTAGCAGGTGTGTATGCACCTGCACCAGACATTCCCTTGTGGCATCATTCAGTTCCAGAACCAGAGGGACGGGTTTAGGGGCAAAGGTCTCGGCAACTATCACCACCTGACGCCAAAAGCATACATACTCAATCGGTTTTTTACTTACTAATCCCACATTCCATAAACACGTTACTACAGTAGCAACATGACTAACACCCCCCCCTTCTGTGACGCACCTCCATGTCGTCTCGTCCTTCATGTTGTTCTCTGCTCTCCTCCTTCTGTTGCCGCTTACGGTCTCTCTCAGCCAGCCTCTTCCTCCTCTCCTCCTCCTCCTTCAGCGCCTCCTGCGTCTCCATCGCCAGCTGCTGCACCTCTAGAATCCTCCGGATCTTCCTGCGGCCCTTCGGCGTGCTCGTACACTCTTCTGAGGTGTCAATCAGATCATCAGCGCTGTCCTGATTCGCCAAAACACAAACACAAGTACGTGTTAATTGGAGTGGGGGTGTGGCTATAATTTTTAAGGGGCGTGGCCTGTTAGTAAACGAAAATGTTTGTCTTTACAAATTTGCCCAAGTGTTTAAAACCTTTTACACCATGACTACAAGTATGAATGACACATTGTGTGTGTGTTTTTTTTACCTTAGGAGGAGTGCGAGGTTCACTTTCACCAACGGACGACTTCTGCTTCACGACGCTGCACAACAATCCACCAGAATGCAGTCAGTAATCGCTAACATTTTGATAAACATTTTGTTTCCGTCACCAATTTTAATGTCAGTGTCTGTATGATGTGATTAGCTGATTGACCTGTCGTCCTCGTCTTCTGATTGGCTGACCGTCTCGCTCATTGCAGACTCTTCGCTGGCCGATTTTCTTTCGTCATCGTCTACTTGCTTGTATTTCTGGATCTCCTCCCTTTCTCGTCCTCTTTCTTGTTCCTCATTGGCCGGTTTTTCAATTCCGTTTTTAGACCCGGTCTGCCAGGGGGTCATGCGACAGCGCAGCAGGTGATGACGCGACAGTGGGTGTCTGGCGAGATCATCTGAGTCAGAGCTGTTGTCAGTGGGCTCGCCTAAAAAATAAAGCATTTAGACACACAAAAAAAAACCACAATTGCTTTTGTAGCTTTAACAAAGATTGAATGTAATTTATCTATACGGTGAAGACGAGACAGTGTGATTTAACATATGATTATTCAATTTCTGTATCTGAATCTTCGGCAAAAATATAAAGCACTGTTTATTTTATTGACCTCGTTATTCTGTTGTATTTATATATGGTTATCATTTATCTCCTATATTTTCCGCAAATTCACACACTGACAATCACCATAATCATTAAAAAATAGTGATTTCTTTCCAAATACAGCAATGCGAATAATGTTTATATATTTTGTGATATATAATCGCAGAAAAAAAATATCGCAATGTCAGTTTTTGCTAATGTCGAGCAGCCCTTAATATTAATATTCCGGTGGTGCCGTGACCCGGATTCTACGACGTCACATTTGTATTTTTCTAAAAAGTTACTTTGCACAGCACGTTTTATTCTATTTTTACAGCGATCCAACCAACAAACGAGGCTAAAACCTGTTTGGTCTTCAAACCTACATGGTCTTTGTAATAAAGTGACCGAATGGAAAGGAAAAAAAGCAAATTAGTTGTAAATTTAATCAGACAGCATTGTTAGGCCGATGCCGTGGTGTAGTAGGGTTGTAGGGTTAAGGTTCCAGCACCCATATGCGCAGTTGCCCCAAAAAAATATCCAAAAAGCATCGTTGATTATTGTGACACTACTACTGTTGCTATGGTTACATCCGTATCTGTTTGTGGTTTAAACAGTGGCTCTTTCGGTAAACATTAGCTAAGGTTAATTAACAAATCTGAGATGTAACATTACAAAGTTTGGACTCAAAACACAACAGGTTCTGGTAGCTTTGCAGAAACGATTAATCAACAGAGTGTGACAGCTTGTCTATATGGTAAATTTTCCTCACTGTATTCAGCGTCGTCTTTTTCTCCTGCAGGATCTTCATTCTCCTTTTCGACCGGTGTCTTTCTCTTGCTCTCCGTCTCACCCTCGGCACTGGAACCTGCGGTGTCCGAGCTGTCATCCAGCTCAGAGCTGGACGAGAAGTTAGCTCTGATCTCGGCCAAGAGGATTTGTTTAGCAATTCTATTAAAAAAAATATTATTATTATATAATAAGAAAAAAAAATTACTTAGTTTAATGTAGTCTTATTTTATAATGTGTGCAACTTTTTAACGGTGTAAAAACAATAACTCATTTGATAATAGTAATTCATCATCTCCGGAAACGCCACATTTTCTTTAACACTTAAATTAGTTCAGTCTATTAAGAGTTAGCGATCTTTCATTAAACCTTAACGAACTTAAAAAACAGCTTCAAACTGCTATAGTTGCTAGCAAACGCTGTCAAAGGTGGTTACTGGTTTTATTAGAACTTTTATCCATACAGATTCGTACAACTGTGCTCTTTATCTACACATGATAAAGTAGCTATAAACAAATCTAGCTGAGCACATATGCAAGCTCTATCTAAAAAAACTAAAAAAAAAAAAAGAATGCTAGCTAGCCGTTAGCATGAACAAATCTGTCTCTAAAAAAACTACAAATGAGTCTGATTTATGTAATGTGTACAATAATGTCATCAAGATGGATTAATCATGCATGCTAGATGTCTTGCTAGTTTTCCTACACCATGCTGGGTAAAAAAAAACTAGCCCTGCTAGCACATCCACAGCGTTTCGATCCGAATATCGAATATTCAAACGTTTTACAGCTCATAAATGAAAGCTAACTCTAGGAAACATGAGAATGACTGACTCAGTCAGGAACTCCTCTGGGTTGGGGGTTTGGGCTGCTATTGGTTTGTTTAACTAGCTACTAATCTAACATGCAACTTGAGTTACTGTTTCCAAACAAGCTTTTATAGAGAACTGTGAAAAACCTGCTGCATTCCAAGAAACCTGACAGGTTTTTTTTGTTTTAAGTTGCCAGACGTTAAAGCTGATGCATGCTCCCAATGCATCCTGGGTAAAAACTGAAAAACTAATGCTAGAGGTCAAAGGTTTAGACAAGAAACACTGTCTAATCTATCCGGATTAAGACTAGGGTCTGTTCCCGATTCATTGAAATGATCAATTTAGGGTAAAAAAAAAAAATAATAAACATTAATTTTTAAATGTATATTTAAAAAAAATACAATCCAGCAAAGGAAAATTAAAGGCACAGAGACGAGACGAGTGTGGGGTAAATTATTTTATTCAACGCCGCTCACATACAGATTACAGCTTGATTACTTGGGACCCGTGCAGGCGCATGCCGTTTATTTACAAATTAAACAAAAAAAAAAAAAAAAGTGAACTGAAAATTAGCACGCAGGCATTTTAAATTCATTTGTTTTTGTGGTTGTGTGGAAAGTTCCAGAAAAAGAGAACATGACAGGAAAAGCAGAATATAAAAGAGAGAGAGAGACAGGGCAAGAGGGTTGTGGAAAGTCAGGTCAGGAACCTGGGATAGCGGCTTGCTTCACGCTACGCTGTAGAAAGACAAAGAAAATATGAGGAATGGGGGGGGGGGGTGAGAGAGGGGGAGAGAGAGAACATTCACACTGTGGCTTTGAGCGTTTTACCCCACACACAGCCTCGGCTCTGGTCACTGCAGACGATAATCTTGCAGTGAGCGTCCTAATGCTGGAGTTGTTTGTTAAGGCGTTAGCAAACATGACGTGTAGCTTTAAAGCTAAACAGCTGGACTTTATATCTGATAATCTAGATGATAATCAAATTCCCCTGTAACATTACTACTATTGTTACTAATAATAAACTACGATTGAGAAAACTAAAAACGAGTTTATTAAATTAGTAAATTAACGAGGAAGTGGGGATGTCATCGTGGTAGCTGATGCTACACTACGCTCACGTTTACGCTGGCATTTAAAACCTTCCAGGCCACGCCCATACACATCCAAAGATGTGACGCTACCCAGAAGCTACACTCGCAACAAGCAGGTTTACTGTGCTGTCGCCTAGTGCATCGTGGGTAAAAAAAAAAAAATCTAGCCACATCACCTGGCCAAAAAAATTTAAATTTGAATTATTGACAACAGTAAAGCAGGCTAACGCCAACTAGCTTGAATTGCTACACTCAGCAGGAAACTAACCATACTCGTTTTGCCGCACAACGTGCTAATTTATTACCAGACCACCTATCTGAGGAAATGACTATCAGCTGAAGCGTGATGCTGGATGTGAACTTCCAGAACACCACAAACACCACACACACACACACCAATCTGGGAGAAAACACGCGCAGAAGCAGGTTCTAACAATGAGGTCCGAGCTTAGAGTTGGATCTCTTCACAGTTTACTTTATTCCACATACGAGACACTCAGTTCAACCTGCTAACCAACTAACAGGTTAAACAAACAAAATGCTCCTCCATTTGCTTACTTAAACTTACAAAGGCAATTTGGCGACCTTTAAGATGGTAGCAGAGGGTTTTCTTCCAACACGTCGTTAAGTTTAAACAGAGGGTGGAGCTAAATTTTGTCAGCAAATGGTATACTGGGGTTTGGTGACATCAGTCACCCAGCAACCAGTATACAGATTTACATAAACTACTGACTTACATTTCACATCAGGACATGCTTTGCTACTTGCTATGCACTATGCTGAATGTTTAGCTGAAATATATTCGTTTCGTTATTGGCTAAAAAAAAATCTAAGCTCCGCCCAGTTTGAACGACAAATATTTCATACTGTTGAACAGAAACTCGTGCTTCACTAACCGCCTCCCCCAAAAACAAAAATAACTATGTTTAAGCTATCTATTTCTTCGCTCACCTACCATTAGCAAACCAAACAGCCTCTGAAATGTCTGACTGACAATATTGCACTTCCAGAACCTTCAGGCTGTGGCCTACAACACAAAGAGACACAAGACACACAGGAGTAAATTAAAAAAAAAAAAAAAAAAAAAAAGACTACTGACAGGTGTGAAAGAAGGTGTGGCCTCCACGCCCATGCTAACAGAAAGGTGTTCAGTCTCAAGATAAATAAATAAACATGCATTAGGACTTAGAGCGACGCAGAAGGTAAAGTAGGAAAAAAAAAAACTAAAATATGTCTCTCTTTTGGTGTAAACCTTCTGTCTCCATCGAGCGAAAGTTTTTCTTTAAAGGCAGCATGTGACAATACTACAATACACAGATTAGCAAACAGAGCTAATCAAACCAAATGGCTGTCCGCAAACCCAACGCACACCTCGGGGTGCCAATACTTTACTCGTTCGTTTAAAAAAATACTAACTTTTACATTTTGAGTACAAAATTATCCTAAGTGGTAACGAGTCATGAATCTGTAATCGAAAGTCACAATCCTTCTGCTGAAGTGGAGGAAGCATGGAGAACATGCTCGTTAAACGTACCCCAATTTAGGGCACTAACAAAGCAGTTAATTGCAAATAGACCCTTTTTGAGGAGATTAGGATCTCAGTCGATTGCAGAGTAATGAATGGTGAAACTGTTAGTTTGGGTAAAATACTATTTCAGGTTTTAAAGCCCCGCCCACACAACACCCAGGCAACATAGATACCTATACGTCATTTTTTTTTTTTTTGGTAGAGGGACGGAACATGTAGGTAACACGTAGAAGGTTGGACGTCAGTTGGTTGCAAATCGACTAATGAAAGAATGGGAAGGTGGGACTTGAGAGCCCATAACCGATTTACTATTTCAACGAACAGGTTTTCGGTGACTCAACAGCTAGCTATAAGCATTTCTAGCTACGCTGCAATTCCAACGTTCTCACATGGTGTTTTTATGTATAGCATTAATAAAGCTTTCCACTTGAAGACAAGGCCCGGCTAAAACATTTTACATAAATACATCTAAAAGAAATATTTTGACCATAAAAAAAATAAAATAAAAGTCTAACACGAGGTTTTACAGCAAAGTAAAAGTTTAACTGATTAATTAAGGCAGACAAACTAACAGCTATACGAATGTTTGCAAAGGAAATCAGCGCTACCTTCACTGTGCTAGTAGAACAAAGAAGAAAGAAAGTGAAGAGCTCATCTTAAACTTCATTGGAGATGCTACATTGGAAATAAATAATCAGCTAAAAGATTAAATACGTGTCTCACGTAAAATTAAAGTCTTAAAAGCAATAAGCTGTTGGAAAAAAACAGAAGCACTGGCATTAGCGTATATATGTACTCCTGGAGTGAATTCGAGTACAAGATTTTCAGTCAACTTTGAAAATAAAGAGGAAGGAGACACAGCAGGGCAGCCGACTGGACGTGTGCTGAGATCACAGTTTCACCGACTTGTGATTTTTCTTTACCATCGATACAGCGATGTCAATATTCTTCCATTCATCACAATATGTTGCACAACTGATTAACAGCTCCGCAGTCTGGTACACTAGATAGTGCACACTACAAAAAAAAAGTCTGTATTTACTGTATGTGTGTGTTACATGTTGAGTCGTCGGAGCACGAGGCCCGCGCTGGCTGCCGCCCGGGTGTGTCGTTTGCGTGTGGCGGTAAGGGTAGGTCCCGAAGTGTGTGAACCTTTAAAGCGTGTTTGTATGGTGGTGGCGGCAGCAGTGTGTGTGTCAGGGGGTTTTATGGAGTTTGGTGGTTCAGACTGAGAGCTTTGGCCTGCACACTGCGAATCCAAACCGTACCTATTCTCCACATCATCCTCATCCAACACGACCGGAGCCGGGCAAGCGTCCACCTCATCACCTACACAGAGAGAGAGAGAGAGAGAGAGAGAGAGAGCGAGAGAGCGAGAGAGAGAGAGAGAGAGAGACAGAGAAGACACATTAAAAAGCATTTAAATACCAAGTGGTAGAACGACCCAACAGTCATCAGACATCATTTATAACGATACCATATGTCTGGTGTAGGCATCATCACTGTACCAGAAGATTGTTGGAATGTCCCAGATCCCATCAGCGTTACGTCACTCAGCGGTTTGATTTTCTGTTCCAACTCGTCCGAATCGCTGCTGTCCATTTCCTGATCGCTCGACGAACTCTCGCTACACGCCATCGTCTTGGCAACTTTGTGGGGTAGACCAACGCTTCTCCTTACATTCGACCCAGGAGCCGTGACTTCTCGGCCCAAAGAGGAGGACGAGGAAGAGGAGGATGAAGACGACGACCTTTTAAGCTTCCGCTTGCGCGACGTTCGATCCTGGCAAGGGGTTGTAGATTTGACCAAACCAAATAGACACTGCTTTCTAACTTCTTGATTTGCATCAGCCCTGCCCCCATCGCTGTCCACCCGACCGTCCTCCTCACTGCTGGCCATGGCAGCGGTGGCAGTCTGCAGCAGCACAGCAGGCACTTCATCCGAGTCAGAATCCTCTGCCAGGTGGGCGAGAGCGGCATGCGCAGCGTCCGAGCGCCTTCGCCGTGGCGTTGTTTTGACGCGAGGAGATCGCTTGTTCTCCTCGGCCATCCCCAGCTCATCATCTTCATCGTCTTCTTCGTCGTCTGTGTTGTCTTCCTTCATCGTGGCATCTACGTTTTCCTCATGCGTCTCTTGCATCGTTACCTCCTCTTTTCCTTTTTGTCCATCAGCTTTTCCTTTTACCGTCTCAGACTTTTCGTTTTTTGCCTCTTCCTTCATTTGCATGTTTATCGCCACCATGTCGGTAGGGGTGGTGTCTGCAGAGCTAGCATCAGCCCTGGAATCGGGATTGACAGACGACTCCAACGGGACAGGTGTCAGCTTTACCACCAGTTCCTTAGTGACCCCCGAGCCTCTCTGTGCCCGAGGTTTCCGCTGCCGAGGTTTCGCTCGCTGTCTCTGAGGCTCTCGTTTGCCCCCATACAGCTCTCGATCCAGGGCTTCCTGTAAACATGTACACACGCCAGCCATTAGAACAAGTTACTTTGGTAAATTTCCAAAATAATTTAACCAACACTTAAATCCACGTTTTACCTGTAGGGCGGTGTGTGCCTGATTCAGATCCTGCAAGATGGTGCGGAACATCATCAGTCTCCTTGCTCGGTCCACGTCCTCCTCTTCACTCGCTTCCTCGTCTCTTTCACTCTGCATGAACTCCACGAACGAGCGGTTCAGTGACGTAGTCATATCGACCACCCGCTGCATGCGCTCACACAGACCCCTTGAAGGCGCAGAGGTTATCGGAAATCCTGTTCCTGCTCCACCACGTCCTCCTCTTTGCTTTCCCCGGGCCCCGCCCCCAGTGCTGGCCCGTTTTCGGGCCAAGATTTTCTCCAGGTTCTGAAGCACCGCGTCGCAGGCCAGCACCAGGTCCATTAGCGGCTCAGGGCTGCACACATAACAGTACCACTTGCGCTCCTCCTCTAAGATGGCAGACAGCTCCCCACGCCCGAGGTTCCTTAAAACGCACTTCTTGCAGAAAGCGTTGCTGCAGTAATCGCAGCCAATCAGGCTGCCTCCTTCAGCACACCATCTGTAAGAACAACCAATTGCAACACAGCCAGCCCCGGTTATTTTCCAATTACAAACACAGCATGTCACTAGAACAGCATGTTTGGATTTGGTTCTTACCTGCACTGCTCATCCATCCCCTCCGCATCTTTGCTGATGTCATCGCTCATGTAGTACTTAAAACATGACTAAGTGCAAACAAAAATTCCTTAAAAACATACTGACATCTGTATTATGGAATGTTTTACAGCATACACTCTGAAGACACTGTTGTGTGTGTCTCTCTCTTACACACACCTTGCAGATAAGCACTTTAAGTGCAGGGTGCTGGTAGACCGAGTCTTTCTGGAAATGGTTCACCTGCTGACCACAGGCTGTACAGTTCACTCGCTCGATGTCAGAGCCTCCTTCACACACACACAAACACACACCAGTTAAATAAATAAAAACAAAATAAGTTTTTCTTTTTTCTCGTTTTACCTCTCCGTTTGTCTAAAAAGTCTCTGTTTTGTTTTACTCGTCTACTGCGAAATTCCGGACCTCTAAATTCATCTCGTACTTCATTAGTCACCGGCTCGGGCAACACAAACACTGTGCCTGCGTGAAAGACAGAGAGCGCCAAAAGAAAAAACACAATTAGCTTAATAACGAATATTTAGTCAAAGGCAGACATTTTATTAGTGTTTTATCTTTAGATCTCAACGCTTTCTTCCTCAGGAGAACTTTATGGTGGTGTTTAGTGAAGTTGCCCTGAGGTGCACACCTTTGGGCAGGCAGGTCGAGTCCGGTTCACTGGAGTTGACGGACAAGACGTCTTCGGTTCCGCTCTCGGAGGACGCGTCAGACTCGTTCAGGCCGCTGTGCTTTGTCACCACTAACGGCTTCCTGGATTTAAAACGAAAAATGTGTTTAATGTACACTAAATATACTATTGGTGGCTCGATACCACTTTTTTTATACCAGATATCGATATCAATACCATGAACTTATCTGCCTATCTTTTTAACTCCCTCTTAAACAACTAAACTATTAACACGTCATACTAAGATTGGTCACATTCAGTGTGACAGTTTAGGATTAGGTCCAGTATTGGTTCGGATTATACTTTCCCAACTCCTATGATATCAGATCCAGTAATTTTGGCAATCCGAATGTCAGACTGGCGTTAAAATATACTGCTGTATACTGATCAGCATTCTCTCTGTTCGAAGGACAAAATGTGACCAACCTTCTGGAACGAGCTCCCGCGGTCTTCGCCTCTGACGAGATTCCAGCCTGTGAAATGAACAATCAACACACACATAAAAATTTTATGTTATTCTTTTGGTACCATCTTGTTTCACTGCTTATACTTATAAGCAAATAACCTTTAACTAAACTCTAATATCTCGAACTCAGATATTAAAACGCTCTAATAAAAAGGTTTACTAAAATATATAAATAATCTGTTAAACTGATAAATGGATTATGATATTTTACCTCTTCCTCGCCTTGTGCTGCTGCTTGCTGCTGCTCAATAAACTCTTTGGCCATGGCACCTGGGACAGGGACAAGCCATTAAAAACCTTCCCAGCACGTTCCCATTCCCAGACTGGTGCCTTTCAGAAGCACTGACTAAACAGTCAAATCCTGTACGTTTGGAATTCAGGTGTCAGACACAACATTGCAGTGTTATAGGTGTAAAACACTCACCGCTCCAGTGTCCGGATAAGCCGTGTTCACTGCCTTGCTCTGTAGAAACCGCCAGAAATGTGTGCAGCTTGTTGATCAGAAGGCCCAGTTTACCCCCGTCACCGCTCCTGCTGCCCCCGGCCGCGAGTTCAGGACTGCAACAACAACAGTAAAGTATTACAGGAGCTACAATAATCCAAACACACTGGACTTTAGTCTTCAAGAGGATCCAGTCATAATAAGAAATAAACAAAACTTATAGCGACGAATCACTTTCTTAGCTTTCAAAATATCAAAATCGTGATTTTTTTAGGGCATCTTTTAGTTTTGCTTTAGTATTCAGCTATTAACATCATTTAATAGCCAAATGTGTGGCCTAATTAGCAAAAACGCACCAATGTACCAACTTTGTAAAGTTTATCACATGTTGTAGAACCATGACAACACACACAAGACAGTTCTCATCTTGCTGAGTGTTTTAATATGTCACATGTTCTTGCTGTGTAGCTGTGTACCTCCGGTTTACTTTTGGCTTGATGTTGCAATGAGGTCACATGATGTATCGTGATGTTACCATAATACATGTCAGGCACTTCCTTCAATGGGCTGCCCATTTTTGGTAAGCGGTTCCATGACTTCACAACAATGCTGATTCTATCAATGTAGAATTTTGATGTCACATGACTTCATTGTTGTACATTTTGACTCCGCCCATTCTTCGTAGGCATTTCCGTAACATTGTGACATTACTTTAAAACTCATCAGGCAATTCGCCTAAATGTGCTGAGCGTTAAGATGTGTCACATGGTCATATTAGTTTAACTTTCTATCCACTTTTTTGTGGGTGTGGCTATGATGTCATCAGGTAATTTTACTGATACCCATCATGCACTTCCATTACTGTGCTGAGAATTTTGATACATCACATGTCCATGTTGCAGTACAGTTTGTGATTCTCATTGTCTAATAACAAAATGGTCATTTTTAATGCTTCCGATGGGAAAACCAAAATTGTAACTCATTTTAAAAATCAAGGCTCTCATTAGTCCGAACACCTTAAAGTGTTCTGCTGCAGTTTGGCGGAAATCCTTTAAGAGAGTTCGAACAATCTTTTCCAACCCAATATTACAAAGGCATCCTAAAAAAAACTAGTCTGCAAAAAGCAACTGTCCCAAACGGACTAAACAACAAAATATCTGTCTAATGAACACTGTCTTTACTGCAGTAGCTGTTTTAGAGCTCCACCATTTTCTCCACAACTCTCTTTCGATAAGCGTTCGAAGAGTTGAGAAGTCCATAAGACAGAACGGTTTGAAATAGTCGGATCGTGTAAACTAGCAAGACAAAACGCACACAACTGATAAACTTTCACTCTGTGATCGTAAAATTTTAGAACTTATTTGTGTATTACTGTAAATGCAGAGTGAAATAATGCAGACCGGTCCATTCGGAGAGTGATTCTGCTACGATCCATTTAACCACCATAACGAAGGTATGTGCTTACCAGACAATGTTGCTGAAAACATTAAAGCGGCCAATTTCTGCAACCGCTAACCGCTAACAAAACAGCGCTACTAGAGCTGTCACGATTATTCAATTTGGGTGACGATTAATTGTCAAAAAAATAATTATGACGATTTATTGCCTGTTTAAGGGCTTTGACAATTACTTGTTTGTAAAAAACAATTAAGCATTAAAAAAGCAAGTCAAGGCATTTTATAATCGCTCCAATTTGTGTCTTTCTAACACTCCACTGTAAACATTTTATTATAGATAGATAGTATTTAAGGAAATCCATATTTTTGTGTTGTGTCAGTGTGTTTATCTGTTAATTCCTGTTCTCTGCAGTTGCATTATGGGTCGCTAACATAAGTTACGCTGGCGATGTTGTGTTATTGAAGCGGCGCTTGGAGCATCAGGAAACCCCGACGCTCCGACTTTCCACTCTGGTGGAAAGTAGGGGGCTGCAGGTACTGCAGTAATAAATAAATAAATAAATAAATAAATAAATAACAATAAACGTGTGTGATAATTGAGGTTGGATTCAATGATTGCGGTTAGGTCAAATAATTGCGGTGATTATTTAATAACTATGACAGCCTTATTCTCTACATCACAGCGAGATTGATTAAATGTCAAAACTTCTCATCCTTAAACTGAGCAGTTACCGTTGCTAATAATTGTGTCAGGCCATTTGTAAACTGTTCTTTAACAACCAAAAACAATAAAATAAATAATTTTTTCCAGGGTTTTTCCCTCACATTTTTTCATGTGTTTTCCAGGACTGGAAAGTTAGTCAGGATTTTTTCAGGATTTTTTCAGGACATGTTAAATTTACATCTAGCTAACAATAAGTGGGCAGTGCCTGCCAGAAGGGCTACCAGGAATTTTCACATTTTTCGAGCCCTGATTAACCCTAGATTTATTATAGTTTTTGGGCACATTAATTAACATTTAAAATACCATTGTAAAACTATGTTTTTTGTAGGAAAACCAGGCTTAATTTTTAACAGGAAAGTCTTCTGTCAGCATGACATGATATAATAATGTTCGAATGTCTGTTTTTAGTCACTCCGTAAACAAACTTCTTTTTTTTTTTTTTTTTTTTAAACTCAATGAAAATTTTAACATAATGAAAACCAGGTAATAATAGTAAAACTAGTCGAGTGTGTTCCTTGAAGAATGGCGGTGACAGCGCCACCCCAGCAGGCATTGGACTCATTAGGAGTCATTAAATGTGTATGTTATCTACTCTGGTTTATAAATAAAAACTTTATTTCTAATCTGTTATAAATGACAGTTTATCAATAAATAAATAAAAACTTTATTTTTAATCTGTTATAAATGACAATTAGGGGCGGGACCTATACGATTTACAGAGCATCTAATTTTCATATTTTTCCCCAAAGGGGTGTCTTTTTTATGAGGAATTTTATTTTACATTTTTTCTGAGCGATTAAAAAGATATTCTAATCTTTGGAATATAAACGTCCCCTAATAAAACATTTGCATTCAAAAATTTTACATTATTTATTTTCACTACTGTCTAATTATTATGTAATTTTTATTATGTAACATTTTAAACGGACATCAATTACTTTAGCCCGTATTTAGCCCGCTAGCCAACAAGCTAACGCTAACCTCTCTGTGGTAAATATTCTTTTGTCTCTTCGTTTTCGTCAGCAAGGTAACGGTAACATTTACTTTATATAATGTATTAAAACTACAAACGATAAAAAATAATAAACAACGGTGCAAAAATATTCACTGCTTTGCTTTCTGCTAAAATCGCCTTGTTTATGTTTTTATATATATATTATCTTAGCATAGCGGCTATCTGGCTAGCTCGTCTTCATAAGAACCCGTTCGTTTTCGCTAGCTCGTTAGCCATGTTAGCTAACATTAGCTCGTAAACTCCTCCTCTTACCTGAGCACCTCTGCGGACATCCTGCGCTCCGTCTGAGACACGCTTACACCCTCAACCGTGCATCAAAACAACAACAAAAAAACAGGCAACCATTTTCCGTTGGCACATCAAACTGCGATTTGCACAACAAGCAACCCTGTTTTCGGATTATTTTACGCACACTGCGCCATCTTGCCGGCTATAATTTGCGCGCGGCACAATAAAATGGCGACCAGATGTGATGTCGTCACTTCCGGCTAATGCTGGAACGCGTTAAAGATCGACGAAGTGCGAACTATAAAAATCGCAAACTTTTATTTAAACACACAAATCTGCGTTTAATTAAATATTATGTATGAAAATTCAAAAAGAACCCATTTTACATAAAGAGAGGTGATAAATGTATATATGTTTTGTATGTTTCGAGTAACTGTGTTGCTAACTTGAGATAAAAATCTAGACGTCCATCTAAATAAAATTAATATCATAGTAAACTTAAATTAGTGAACATCAACAGCATTCGGCTTCTGGTAATTGAATTTTAAACCTGAAATATATTTTTTGGCATCTACTTGATGGGACAATATCATTGCCGTGACCCTCCTCCATGCTAAGCTGCTCATAGACTCGAGAAGCTGAGGCTACTAGGTCCTCAACACCTCCCTCTGCAACTGGATCCTGAACCTTCTGAATGGGAAACCTCAGTCAGTCCAGATTGAAAGGAGCATTCCACCACTACTATATTGAGCGCTGGGGACCCTCAGGTCTGTGTGCTCAGCCCACGAGACAACTTATTCCTTGACCCATAAGGTTTTTAACCCGGGGGGCATCAGCACCTTTTAAGAGTGACTCAAGAAACATGTAAATACAGGGGTGTATGCCAAAGTAATAATGAATATGGGCCTGCAATTTTAAGTATCCATTAGGGGCAATCTATTTAGTTCCACAGCTAAGTATCTGGCTTTTTAAGTTTAATACCAGTGAATATAAATTTCTTTGCATATCCCATCTTAGTAAGTTGGGGTCAAAGCGCAGGGTCAGATATAATTTAGCACCCTTTGAGCAGGAACGGCTAAGGCTCTTACTCAAGAACCCAACAGTGGCAGACTGGCAGCAATGTGACCAACCCAGGTCTTCCTGGTCTTCCATCAACAACTTAGCACAATCGAATTGCTGTTTATTTTTGAGCATTAACTAATAAAGCTAAGGCAACTAAACACATGTGTTTGTGTTCACAACAAGAACTTTTCAAAGCTATAATGCAACTATATTGCGTTATAAGGGATTTTTCATGAAATCAATCATGAAAGTAGCTTAAGTTTTAGAGTGTGACTACGTTAAGCACAGCTTTAAATACATTAATAAATAGATACACAAACATACATACAAAAATGTCAAGTTTCATTACTTTCACAACTGATCAGATGTTACGTCTGGTTTATTTCTCTTTTTCAGAGTTTGGGTTGTTTGTTTCGGGTTGCGTGTGTATTTCTGCTTGCGTATGTGTATGTTCTACTTCCACCTCATGGTCTGACAGCAGCCCAAGTCCTGTGTGACAGAGCTGTCTCTCTAGCGCTGTGATTCGTTGTTTGAGATGTCGCTGCGTGCTGGTAAATTCCCCTAATAAGCGTCCAAAGCGCGTCTGCAGGATATCCAAAGATGCATCCAAGCGCTCCACTCTTTCCTCTGTGTCGATGACGCCTAGCCCTCCAGCTGCTACACTCTCATCAAGGAGGCCCTGCTTTCTCAGGATTTCCCTTCCACGCTCTTCCAGAACCTTCTGAGCCTCTGGATATTCAGTCACAGCCTCCATCAGGTCGTCTTTTGAAAGGCAGAAAAGGTCGGAGTAGCCGATGCTACGTATGTTAGCTGTACGCCGGTTACCCATCTTGCTGCCTTGAATGTTAAGAATACTAATTTCACCAAAACAACCGCCAGCGGTTAGCAGGGCGAATTGTGTGACACCGTCGTCAGCCACCACTGCCAGCTGCCCCTCTTTGATGATGTACATCTCCTTTCCAATGTCCCCTTTCCTACAGATGTAGTCCCCAGGGCTGTACACTTGGGGGCTTAGTTTTAGTACCAGCTCCACCAGAAGTCCAGCTTCACAGTCCTGAAAAATGCGGACTTTCTTCAGTGTGCTCAGGTGGACGTTAATAGCGATTTCGGCTCTCAGCTTATCCGGAAGATTTTTCAGCACCTCCTGTTCGTTTACAGCTTTCTTGTTGGTCCATAGATAGTCGAACCATTTGATGACACGCGTCTCTAGTGTGCGGTTGACCTTGCGGAAGTGCATGTAGTGCTTGATGGCGTCGATGCGTGCCTGGAATTCAGCCCTCGTAGCATTCATGTTGGCAATCATGGAACCCACATTACCTACGATAGTGGCAAAGATCAGCACACCAACTAGGAAGTCAAAAACCACAAAGACATACTCCTCATCCTTCACTGGAGGGGGCATTTCTCCAATAGTGGTTAGTGTTAGCGTGGACCAGTAGAAGCAGTACACATAGCAGAACGTTAGGGTTTTGTTCACACCCGAATATACCCAGGAATCCGAGCTGAGTCCCAGCGCCTTGGAAATGGCGTAGTAGATGCATGCGTTCCAGTGAATGATGACCAAGATGTAGAGGACGAGATTGCAAATGCGGAAGGCGTTGGGGTAATTGGTGCGTGTCTCAGTACGATCGAAGAACTCAAACATGCGTGAGAAACGGAGCAAGCGGTTAAAGCGGAGCTGGGGAACATAACCAGTAATAAAGAAAAGCAGCTCTGTGGGTAGAATGGACAGAAAATCCAGTTTGAATTGAAGAGTGTGGAAGTAGTTGTCTCTCAACTTGCCCAGGTCCTTTACTAGGAGACCTTGCTCGAGGTATCCTGTAGAGAAAAAAAAGTTATGGTTTTTCATTTTCTTTGCATTTACAGTCTAAGAAAGGGTGAAGGTTAAAGCTACATTCCGACACACAGGAGGCGTTTAACAAACACAAAGCAATAATAATAAGATTATGGCGGTGGACAGTGGAAGTGTCCT
>VCAZ01000096.1:192500-197500 GCA_005784505.1 Bagarius yarrelli | reverse complement strand
GATAGATAGATAGATAGATAGATAGATAGATAGATAGATAGACATAGATAGACGATAGATAGATAGATAGTAGATAGATAGATAGATAGATAGATAGATAGATAGATAGATAGATAGATAGATAGATAGATAGATAGATAGATAGATAGATAGATAGATGCAGTGTTTAGTTAAGTATTGAACAATGTTTTCCTAATTAGCTTGTCATTAAGGGAACTGCAGACAGTACATACTGCACACAGCAACATCCCAGGAGACACACACACACACACACACACACACACACACAATCGTCTCAGGAGAAAGTGTCACTGCTGACAACCGACTCACACACACACACTAACACATACACCAAGTTAGTGCTGAGGATGAAGCTTCACTCATAAACCTGTTTCACTACTTTGATTTGTTTCTGATTGTATTTAATACAATAATAACACAAACACACAATGACACCATCCCTAAGCCCAGGCAATGACTGTAACAGTGTAGAGTGTGTGTAACAGGAAGTCCACCACTTACCTGGTGCTGATGATGGGGTGGTTATAAGTGTGCGTTTTTTTAGGAAAATAAAACACACATTAATATTAAAGATAATAAACCGACTTCACTAAACTTCACTTCATCACACACTTCCATACTGACTGCCAAAAAAACATCCACACACGATGAGCTCACAACACTCCGAGCTCAAAGACTATCTGAGATCACAATTCAGCACAAAGAGAGAGAGAGAGAGAGAGAGAGGAGGAGAGAGAGGATGAGAGAGAGAGACGAGAGAGGAGGAGAGTGAGGAGAGGGAGAGAGATGAGAGGAGAGAGAGAGGAGGAGAGAGAGAGAGGGTGGAAGAGAAGGAGGAGTCTCACACAGCTGAGGAAACACTGAAAATCTTTTTCTTTTTTAACATACATTTAAAAAACAGGGAAAAAAGAATAAAGTGAAGTTAGTAAAGTGTGTGTGTGTGTGTGTGTGTGTGTGAATAATTAAATTCAAAATATGTATAAAAGAAACATACTATAAAAAAGGTTCACTGGAAAATAAACCCAGAAACAACAACTGAAAAGAACAGAAGAAAAGAGAAAGGAAAGAAACGAGAATTTGTGGATTGAATTTGAAAGCAGCGCTAGCATGTGTGGCATTATGGGAAATTTCCAAAATGTAAAAAAATGCGGCATTTGTGATTGAAACTAATTATAGTTTCAGGTTAGATCATTTATGTTTGTACTTCCTGTCAGGTCGTTATTTAGCATCTATGCGATTCCTGATTCATATTCATGATAAAAACATCAGGCTACTTTCTTAACAAACAACACAGGGGTGTATTATTAAATGTGCAGTAAGACATCTTGGAAAATGCTAACTGTTGCCTGATAGCATTAAAAGTGCATGTTCCACCCTCACTGCAAATCGCCATCCAAACCCAGGCCTCCTGATGGCAAATAGACGACAAAAGCAGAATACATCGTGTGTCATTCAGTGGTAAGAAAACTTTACATTATTAAAACACACCAAAATCCAGTCACACCATATTCCAACCTGTCCAAAAGAAATACTGTAACCATGACATCATCTTATCATGATATAATCTGGCACACGAGACATCAGCATCTTTCCGTCCTCTGATTGGTTAATCAGAGTAAATTCTTACAGCCCAGCACAGACTAGCGAAACACATCCATACAGTTGAATTAAAATTTTTACGTCCACAATGGCAGACGGAGAAATTAACTTTTTTCCCGGATTTTTCCAGAAAAGTTGTGGAGATGGTGTGGAGAGTTCGGTATCCTGAAGATAACTGGTTTGTCTCAGCGCAGAAAAGAGTTTATTCCCCACTTCCAGACCAGCGCCGCCGAGCGGTAACACTGACTTACAGCCTTGAAATGTCTGATAGATTTTATTGATATCTTTAATTTTTGTGATGTTATATTAATATTAAGATAAATATTGATTCCAGATGTTGTAGGTGGTACAGTTGTGGTTGTAGTGTAGAGGTTTGGAGTTGTGTGTTAACGGGTTTCTTGTCTCTCTGTCTGTAATTCCACGCCGTGTTATATTGTGTGTTTGTTTAGTATTGATGTGTTTCTATAATTGGGATGTGACAGTAGTGGTATTAAGAGTTGGGTAAGAACTCACTGAAGGACCAGCTACCAAATGCACGGCCCGTCACTGGAGAAATGAAGTTGATTTGCACACACAAACATACACTATTAGGAAATAACTGTTATAAAATATTTATTTTCTTGCCCGAAATTATTACACAGCATTTTTTCCCATGAAACCCCCCCTCGCAAAAAAAAGCCCAGACAGGTCTTACATGAAAGAACAAATGAAAATAAATACGTCTTAAAGCTTCCTTATCTTCTTTACCTTAATATGTGCGAGAAATCTGAATTATTCTTTAATATAAACACAACACCAGAAATTTATACAACGTAAATTAAGACAAACACTTACTGAGCATAACTTTAACCGTGGTCTTGAGTTAGGACACTGTATTCATTTAATATATTGTGTACATTTTATTTTCTACCTTAAGGTTACAATTTCAAGTACAGTTTTGTTCGATTCAGTTCAACACTAGAAAAAAAATAATAAAATATTGGCACCCAGAATTATATTACAATATGATATGTTCTAACTACTAAATTTGAAGGCTATTTTTTTAAAATTCCAAAATAAGCCCCGCCCCTCCAGGCAAGTGATGATTCGAACGCCGCTCTCGACCGAAGTGTTATTTAGGAACAGACGCTCTGTGAATTAAAGCGACACGGTAACCAAAGTAAGCGAAATCCAAGCATCTACAAGGCACAGTGTTGCCGACAGCGTTTATTACAGTGTTGTAAATCAAGACCGTTAAAGTGTTCCTGCATTCACACTATAAGCAAAACTAAAGTAGAGTAAATATATAACGGTTTATATACACACTTCTATTCCATGGTAGTGTTTGGATTATGTTGGTTTGATGTGTCCAGAAAAAAAAAAAAAGGATCGAACAAATTAGCACAAAGATGATTAGCTCCCGTTAGCGCCAGGTGACATGAAGATCGGTAGAAGACACAGTAACAGTAAATTTCACGATAATTACACACTCCTCCCTTCAGGGTCGCAAGTAATGCGGACGAGGACGAGGGGTTGTGTGGCGGTCCGGACAGCAGATCTTCAGGACAGCAGAGAGCTGCCGACATGGATGAAGATGATGATGAAACGTATTCATGCGCGCGCACACACACACACAGACACACACACGCACTTATCGAGTTAAACTTGATCTCTAAGCTTAGCCAGCCTCTGAGAGAGTTCATCCTAGAAAGAGAGAGAGACAGATATGAGTGAGAGACACAGAGATTAGTATATAACGGTGTAAATTGGTGTGTGTGTGTTCGTACCTGTTCTGTAGATGCCACGCTGCTGGCCAATGTTCCTGTCTGTCCCTGTGGAAGCTCCATGTTGAGATCCAACCTACACACACACACAGACACAGTTAGTTTTGCAGTGGTATGTTTGTATGTTTGTGTGTGTGTGTGTGTGTGTGTGTGTAGTGAGCACTTTCTCACCCAGCCTCATCTGCCAACTCCTGCATCAGACTGTCCACCTGGTTCTAAAATAATCAAACACAACATTTACAAATCCACACAAACATCAATTTTGCATGACATCATAATTGCAGTCATTCTGTGTGTGTGTGTGTGTGTGTGTGTGTGTGTGTGCTACCTGTGGAGTCGTAAGTGTTGTGGTGCTGCTCATGGTGTCTTCCATGTGTTGCGTCTGAACGTCCAGAGTTTCAAACTGGTGCTCAAATTTGTCCATCAAAGCTGAAATCTGACCAATGAGAACGCAACACTGTTACACTGAAACCGAAATCTGATCCACAAGAACTTTTTGGTTCTGACATCATGACTAAATCTAACCAATAGGTAAGGAGCGCTAAAAGACAACAATTGAAACCGAACATTAACAAAACGCTTTTCTGACCAATGGGAATGCAGAAATCTATAATGTGATGTCATCACCTGAAAGTGAAGCATAAATAAACAGAGAGTGAGATCTGATCACTAGGATCGTGCCTTACCTTCTCCAGGTTCATGGTCTTCAGGGTCGCATCCATTCCCTTCACCACTCCTGCCATGGATTTAGTGACCTGTGGAGGGGTCAAAGGTCATCAACTTCAAACATTTCATAATAATCTGTCCTTTAACTTGTCCTTGGTGAGAGGTTTGCATACTTTGTTCATAGTAACGGCGGTCTGCACTCTCGCCGCCACGGCATCCACCCTGGCGCTCATCCTCAGGAAGTTCACCGATTGGTTCTTCTGTCTGATGGCGTTCTCGGCGTGGATCCGCGCCACGTCCATGTTACCTTTCTGGATTGCCTGGACAACAACACACAAACATGTGATTCAAATTCCACTGGGGTTCTTCTACGGTTCCTGCTAATTAAAACAATGGTGATCGGGTTACTCACCTTTTTCACTTTGGCCTTCTCTGCTTTCTCTTCCTTGTCGCATTTCTTTGAGTTTCGCTGCAACTCTTTGGCTGCAAACTTCAGGTTAAACAATTGCTCTGTGGACGGCGGTTAAGGGATGAACAGGGGATCGGAAGGAAATATCTGACGCTTGTTTTCTCCCCGGAACTCTCAGAGAGTGTGAAAAAACCTTAAAAAGAACCACGCAAGAACCTTAACTAACACAGCAGCAACTTTGATGTAGTAATATTAAATCTGCTTTAATACAGGAAGCATGTCATTGGGTGTTGGACTGCTAATTGGAAGATTGTTGTTCGATTCCCAGTGCCACCAAGTTGCTGCTGCTGCTGGGCCCCTGAGCAAGGCCCCGTAACCATCGATTGCTCGGTTGTATAAATGAGATAAATGTAAGTCGCTCTGGATAAGGACATCTACCAAATGCTGTAAATCGCAATATTTGTAATCTGTAATAACTCCGTGGTGTCACTCAAAATGAGGCTAAACACCAAAGCTAACAAGCTTTAATACAGAACATTCTA
>VCAZ01000096.1:132500-182500 GCA_005784505.1 Bagarius yarrelli | reverse complement strand
AAAAAAAAATAAATAAAAAAATGAAGGTGTGGGCGTGGGTTAGGATGTGATGTAAGAAAAGAGGCGGAGATTTAAATGGGATTAAAACGCCATCTCGGTGTGTTGGCGGACCTTGAACTGCTGCCGTTCTCCCACTGAGCTTCACTTTCAGATGATGCCTCACTGTTCTCGTTCTGATCCTCTTGCTACACACACACACAATAAATTTAGATTAGAATGAGTTTTTTTTGTTAGGTGTAACTATAAAATGATAAAAATAGATGTTTCAATCGTTAACATATTTGTTTACATTTATTTTTGTTGAAAATGTCGTCACAGAGAAATCTCGGTTTTGTATTTTTTGTGATGATTTATTGTGAAATTCAGTTTCTACCTCAGCATCGCTGTCTGACTCGCTGAGACTGTCCTCTCTCGTGTTGGTGAGCGTGTGTGCGCGTCTCCTCTCCCGCGCTGACCGTGTGTGATAGGTGTGTCTTTTTTGCTGCTGTTTCCTTTGAGGTCTCCGGAGAGAACGCACCGAAACGTCGACTGTCTCCGTCTGAAAAAAGAATCAAAATCAATTAATGCATAAAAAGATGCAACCAAATGACTACGTTGTGCAGGGCTGTGTATAAATATCGATACAGGGGTGGCGTGAGTTTAATTCCTCCCGTGACGGATGTCAAATCAGTTTTCCCATTGATATGAACTGAAATGTGATTAATCCGTTCCGGGTCCCCCCCCCCCAAAAAAAACACCAAATTTTTTGTTACATGTTATTAAATAATAAAAATAAACTTATAAATAATGAATATTGTTTAAAAAACAATAGAATAGGATGTACTGGAATAAATTGGTTTTATTAAGTATAATGTACAGCATTTACCTTGGAGATCAGACGACTCCACCTGCTAACGCGCATGCTTAGTATTGACACATTCAAATAACCGTTTACACACCTACCAATACACAGCCCCAGCATTGTGTGTATGAGTTGTGTGTGTGCGCTCATGACCCACTCGAGTGGTATGTGCAGGCTTTTTCTTTCTCTCCATGTTGTAGAGAGATCGCTCCAGCTCCCCTTTAGCTACTCGATTCTCCTCCATTCTCCTAAAAACACGAGCTTACGTCATCACACTTTTATAACACATCATATATGTAAAACGCTCAATTGTTGACTCGTCAGCTCGCATCAGAGCCTTCAAATACCTGAACACCGCTGAAGAGATTTCGTTAACGACCACACGGCGTCTCCATGCCAGCAGGTCTCGCTCTGTGGCCATCTGACTGCGTGGGGCATTATTGTGCATCTGTCGAACTCCCTCAACCTGACCGCTCCTGCGCAGGCCGACATTAGGGGGCGACAGAGGACCGTTTGCTGCGTCGCCATCTATTCAAACGCAGAAATCAATCAATCTGTTATTATGGAATTATATATAAAGAAGCATTTAATAATAATAATTAAGCAGAGAAATTAAATATCTTCTGACCAATTAGAGGCCAGAATTCAGGTTTTAAAACTAAATTGCATTTTCGTTATGGAACAGTGCTGAACAAAATGTGTGTTGCGGAATTCTGACCTGCAGTCCGGTTGAGTCTCTCGTCTTGCTGGTGCTGTAGTTGCCGTATCAAATTGTCCAATGGGCTCTCTTCCTGACCGTCGTCCGCAGTCTGCTGGCCGATCACCTGCTCCACCACTTCTCCCTCACCTAATGGATACCAGATATGTCTTAGCGGTGCTATTTTATTTCATCTAAAACTCAAAAGTACCAGCAAATGCGGTAGAACGTTATCTTGATCACATGACCGTGTACCATTAGCCATGTAGCCTAGCTGTGGCACCAGCTGCTCTTCCTTGCAGTTTTCACGACCGGGTACGAGGCGCTGGAAACTCGGGGGGTGCGGATTTCCATCCACGTCCACAAGAAACGGCGGTGGCATGAGGTGTGGCGCTTGTTGCGTCTGCTCGTCCAGGACATAGTTATTGGAGTCCCGGATCAACGGCCGGAAATCCGTATGGAAGAACATCTGATCTGGAATCTGTAAAGGAGTGACAGACCAGGTGCGTTTACTGCCTGACTGCCCACAGCTTGTTCCTTTTGCCTGCTATTAAAGTGCACACTCACCTTTTCGTAAGGTTTGCTGCAGCCAAAGCCGAAAACGAGCAGATGCCCGTGAGAGTCGGTGCAGGCGAAGTGCTGACCGTCAGCCGAGAACTTGCAGTCGAACACTGCGCCGTGACCCTGACCTTCAATCTGAGTAACGAGACATCAGCAAATCAGTGCGGATCACCAATAACTTTGAAACTGTCCATATGTGTCATCACTGTCAACAAAGCGCCTATGTACGCAACCTACTTCTAAATCAAAAGGCATAAAGCTTCATAAACAGCACAGGAATAAAATCATGTTAGTGACAGCAGAAAAAAACATCTGAGAACTTCTCACACACACACACACACACCATGTTGAAGAAGTTCCGAATTTTGTTGCCTTTGCTGAGGTCCCAGACGTAGATGTTGCCGTCATGGCCGGCCGAAAGCATGATGCGCCAGTCAAAGGGGTGGGGCTCAAGAACAAAGACCTCGTCGTCGTGACCCTGCAACCAAAGCCTAGTGTAAGAAAAGCCTTCCTGGTGTTAACAATGCAAACACACAAACATAAACAAACACACACCGACAGAACGTGTAGCAGCTGGCCGTTTGTTGAGCTCCAGACTTTGAGAATTAAGTTGGAAACGGCGGTGACGACCGTTCGGTCACCGCGGTCCCACGCTACCATGGTAACCACCAGCTTCGTGGTCTTGTCCTCCGCCGATGCTGCGGAGCTCCTGTAACAAATGCACAACATTATATTTACCAACAACAACAGCTTAAAAAATGTCTTCATGTTAGCAAATCGAAACATTAGCTTGCTGCCATAACTATCGAATTAAACGCCGTCCTGTTCAGTAGACGCGTCTCACCCGGGCAGTTTGGTGTTCATGTCGAGCACAACGCTTTTCCACTCCTGCTGCTGGTAGTGCCAAATCCGTGCTGTCCCGTCCCGACTACCACTCACAAAACGAAGACTGAAAACACACATGCAAAGAAGTTTAAAAAGGGAATGACTAAAAGTAGAACACAAGATAAGAAAGTTAACCAATCAGCAAAAAGAATCTCACCTGTCGGTATTATTGCAGAACTGCACAGCCACCACTTTATCCTGGAAATGGATGACGCAACAGTTATTTAATGTGATGTGTGGAAGTAGGCGTGAACCTTCTTTAGATAGAGGTGTGGCCTATGTGGTTTAATTGTAATAAAAAGAGGTGTGGCCTATGTTTTTAATAAGAGGCGGGGTCTATGTTTTATTTTAATAAAGGAGGCATAGCCTATGTTCTTTAGCAGTTGTAAGATTCGTGGCTAATTAGGGGGTGTGGCCATCTATACATCTATCTTAGTGAGTTTTCTCTTACTGTGTGCAAGTCCAGGTCCGACAACTTCACAGGGGTCTCAGCACCCAGATAATACACCCTGATCACATGATCAGTCCCTCCAGTGGTCAGAAACAATCCACCTGAGGTCAAAGGTTAGAAGATTAATAAACTGCATCAAAACACTGATTAAGTTTATGGTTTATGTCTAATCGACATGCAATGTGTCTGTGTGTGTGTTTGTTTTCTTACCGGTACTAAATGAGCAGCAGGATATCTGAACCCCGGGACGAGAGCGCTCTGCAAACTTCACCGGCCTGTCGCTGGAAACATAATTGTAAATTGATTGTTTAAATTTTACTAATACGACACAATGAGACAGGTTTATGACCAAAATACACACACTTACGAGAATTTCATAGTGAGGCTGTTCCACTGCCAGAAGCAGACCATGCCATCAGCTCCTGTCGAGGCCAGAAAGCGTGTAGAACCAACGGAGGACGGTGAGAACTGGAAACAAACAGCGAAAAAATACTTAAAAAAACACTACGGTAACCAAACAGAGCATACACACATCTTAACACACACACACACACCTGTATAGAGGTGATGGAGGCGGTGTGAGCCTGCAGGACAGTAATGGGGGCGCAGGTTCGCAGGCACCAAACACGGATGACTTTGTCACAGCTGGCAGAAGCGATGAGTGTGTTCTCGTAATTCACTGCCATGTCGGAGATCTCGGCCGCGTGACCGCGCAGCGTCGCTAGGAGACGTCCGTCATCTGTCGCCCAGACCTTCACCAGGCAATCGTCTGAACCCTGTAGGAAAAAAGTGTTATGCACAACATATCTGGAGACTACAAAACACACACACACACACACACACACACACACACACACACACACACACACACACACACACACACAAAACACACACTTTACCGTAAAGATGCGGCGACCCGTTCTGTCAAAGGCCACACAGTAAACTGAGGACAGGTGTCCCAGAATCCTCTTGTGCATCTTCATGTGCTGGTAGGTGCAGGACGGGAGTACGTGACCGATGCTGGCCACCCCGGTTGCCTGGCGACCGCCTATGATTGAAACTGTGGAAAGAGAGAAAGCGTTTCAGCAACTAGGATTAAGAGTGTAAGCTACACATTGTACATTGCACAGTGTACAGGCTGTGTGTGTGTGTGTGTGTGTGTGTGTGTGTGTACAAGGCTTACCAACATTCGGTGGTTTGGAGATGTTGATTGGCGGTTCGGGGGGCCGCCCCCTGTGCAGAGCAGCTACAGCAGAACCCGTCCATACTGTGTGGGAAGAACCTGAAAAAAGGAATGAGTAGATAAAAGATCAATAAAGAGGGAAGAAAAGAGAGTGTGAGGAAAGAGAAATAAAAAGAGGGAAGAAAAGAAAGATGAAGAGAAGAAAACAAGATCAAAGAGACAAAAATGTAATTAACAAAACAAGATTTGAGAGAATAAGGATATTTGCTTTTTTACAAACTTAAACAAAAAAGTAATTAATTGCTGACCTACGTATGTGTGTGTGTGTCTCTCTTACTTTTGGCAGTACGCAGTAGAGACTGTCGGCCGGTCCCCAGAAGACTGCGGAGTCCAGGGACACTCGGGGGGACGTGTGTGTCCACTAACGGACACAACCGCTCACACACACGCAACAAGTAATCTGCAGGAATGTGCTGATTCAGTGACACCTACACACACACACACACACACACACACACAGTAAAAAACAGTGAGTCATGTCCTGTAGCGTTGACGATTAAAATTAACTCAAATAGACACCGAACGGAGATATACAGTATATAAAACAGAGAAAACTGTGTATTCTGATAATTATAAGTTGTTGCACTGTTTTTCACTTTCTTTTCTGGTCAGTACGTCCACATTGGGTTGTTTTTCTGTGTTTAGTGTAAACGCAGATATCAGATACAAGTCAGTAAAAAAATAGGGTTAATAAGAAGGTATGTAGGGTTTAGGGAATAAGAAGGTATGTAGGGTCAATAAGAAGGTAGGTAGGGTTTAGGGAATAAGAAGGTAGGTAGGGTTTAGGGAATAAGAAGGTATGTAGGGTTTAGGGAATAAGAAGGTATGTAGGGTTTAGGGAATAAGAAGGTAGGTAGGGTTTAGGGAATAAGAAGGTAGGTAGGGTTTAGGGAATAAGAAGGTAGGTAGGGTTTAGGGAATAAGAAGGTAGGTAGGGTTTAGGGAAAGAAGAAGGTAGGGGAGGGTTTAGGGAATAATAGAAGGTAGGTAGGGTTTAGGGAATAAGAAGGTTGGGTAGGGTTTAGGGATATAAGGTGGTAGGGTTTAGGGAATAAGAAGGTAGGTAGGGTTTAGGGAATAAGAAGGTAGGTAGGGTTTAGGGAATAAGAAGGTAGGTAGGGTTTAGGGAATAAGAAGGTAGGTAGGGTTTAGGGAAAAATAAGAAGGTAGGTAGGGTTTAGGGAATAAGAAGGTAGGTAGGGTTTAGGGAATAAGAAGTAGGGTTTAGGAATAAGAAGGTAGGTAGGGTTTAGGGAATAAGAAGGTAGGTAGGGTTTAGGGAATAAGAAGGTAGGTAGGGTTTAGGGAATAAGAAGGTAGGTAGGGTTTAGGGAATAAGAAGGTAGGTAGGGTTTAGGGAATAAGAAGGTAGGTAGGGTTTAGGGAATAAGAAGGTAGGTAGGGTTTAGGGAATAAGAAGGTAGGGTAGGGTTAAGAAGGTAGGGGAATAAGAAGGTAGGTAGGGTTAGGGAATAAGAAGGTAGGTAGGGTTTAGGGAATAAGAAGGTAGGTAGGGTTTAGGGAATAAGAAGGTAGGTAGGGTTTAGGGAATAAGAAGGTAGGTAGGGTTTAGGGAATAAGAAGGTAGGTAGGGTTTAGGGAATAAAGTGTCAAACATTGTAGCAATAATATTATTGGAAATATGATGACAGGTGGTACTTCCTTTATTATTATTTGGGGAAAAACGAAAGAACAGAACTGTTAATACACAAACAAACACACACACACACACACACACACACACACACACACACACACACACAGACGAACACACACGCATCAATCACACACACACGCCACAAAACACACATTAATCACCATCACACCGCAGCCTATAACACCCGCTTCGTCTAGACGCTCACAGCGATCTGATTGGCTAAGGCGAGTGAGTGGCGTAACAATCCGCCAGTCATCCTTCGCTGTGGTTGGGCCTCGCATTAAGTCCCGCCCCCGCCGCACAAAGACTCGCGTTTGAAACGCAAAAATGATTAAATTTGTAAAACACACTTAAAAAATAAGTTTTAATTCAACAGCCAACACCACATACTGATTAATTCACCCGCACACACCGCAGTTACACGAGCGAGGACGGAAAATTATTAGTATTTTATTTAAATAAATGATAAAATATTAATATTCTGTTTTTTAAATAAAAGTGATGAGAGAATAGTTTTTTTAAAAGTTGTGTTATTTTTCTCACCCAATCCGAAAAGTTTCTCCGGGACGCTTTTCCGTTCCAGCTCCAGCGCTCCGGGATAATCTGTAACACGGAGGGAATTAAAACACACACCGGGGAAATAACACACGGAATCCAGGGTTAAAAAGGCGGAATTACCGCTAAAAGGAAGTAAAAAAACCGAGCCAGTATTTACATCCAGAAAAAAAACCCTCTCATCAGCTATAAAGGAATAAAGCGCTCACCGCGAACTCCTCCAGTTCCTCCCGCAGAGTCTAAGGAGAACAGCCGGTTAGCTTAGCTTAGCATCCGCACTCAGAATCGACCGAAATTAAACTTAATATTTATTAATTTATTCATTAATTTACCTGTGCTGATTTTTTGCACGGTCCCGACTGGAGAAATCTGACAATCAGGAAATAAAGTTCTGAAAAAGACAAGTTAAGACTTTGTGTTAGGTTAGCCTAGCTTAGCTTAGCCTAGCCTAGCCTAGCATCTAAAGCTAAAAATAAGAATAAAGCTTAAAGAGTATTAAGTGTCAGCGGTTTAACAGATGTGCTTTAAATGTTGTTAGGACGCGCACCGGCTTCAGTTTGTGAACACTGTTTCGACGCCATGGCGGCCGGTTCAGGCTCTCTTTAGCTTCGGGTAGCCTGAGGTTAGTCGGCTCTTTTCGGCTGTTTTTTTTTTTTTTTTTTTTTTTTTTTTTTTTTTGCTAAAGCGGCCCTTGTTGAATTGTTCCCTCACCCTGTTTCCACTTAAAGCGTACAGCGCCCTCTGGCGGCTGTAGCTGATCACTGCACGTCATAACCACTCGTCACCGCTAGAGGGCGATGAAAGCGTACCTGTTTAATGGTCACAGAAAGGCCTCATTTACACTGCACGTATAGAGGATAAATAAGAGTGTAGGGTTTAGGGAATAAAGGGTTAATTAAATACAAATAAATGTAGGGTTTAGGAAATTAAAGTTTAATGGAATAAAAAGGAATGTAGGGTTTAGGGAATAAAGAATTAAGCGGCTAAAATGAAATGTAGTTTAGGATTGAATTGTTCCTTCACCCTGTTCCCACTTAAAGCGTACAGCGCCCTCTGGCGGCTGTTACTGATCACTGCACGTCATAACCACCCATCACCGCTAGAGGGCAATAAAAGCGTACCTTTTTTTATTTTTTAATGGTCACAGAAAGGCCGCATTTACACTGCACGTGTAGAGGTTAAAAAGGAATGTAGGGTTTAGGGAATAAAGGGTTAAGGGAATAAAAATAAATGCAGGGTTTATGGAATAAAGGGTTAAGGGGATGAAAGAAAATGTAGGGCTTAGGAAATAAAAGGTTAAGGGGTTAAAAAGGAATGTAGGGTTTAGGGAGTAAAGGGTTAAGGGAATAAAAAGGAATGTAGGGTTTAGAGAATAAAGGGTTTAGGGAATAAAAAGGAATGTAGGGTTTTAGAGAGTAAAGGGTTAAGGGAATAAAAAGGAATGTAGGGTTTAGAGAATAAAGGGTTTAGGGAATAAAAAGGAATGTAGGGTTTAGAGAATAAAGGGTTTAGGGAATAAAATGGAATGTAGGGTTCATGAAAAAAAAAGGGTTAAGGGAATAAGAAGGAATGTACAGTTTGGAGAATAAAAAGGAATGTAGGATTAAGGGAATAAGAAAGAAATGTAGGGTTTAGGAAATGAAGGGTTAAGGAAATTAAAAAGAATATAGGGTTTATAAAAAATGATAAGTCACATGCGATAGTTTTAACACACTAAATTAAAGCTAAGGTCCTGGGGCATTAAAACAGGTGCAAAAAAGCAAAAATGACACACTATAGCTTTAATGCTGGAGCAGAATGACCTCCACCCCCCACCCCACCCTCTGAATCTAGGTAAATGCGTTCATGTTTGTGCAAATTGATTCTCGTCAGACTGCCTTACCACCGAGGCTCAGTCTAAAGCAGGTGTTTTTAGGACGCTACTCATGAAAGAATGAATTGGTACCGATTAATCACGTTCCTGCTTCATTTCCAGAAGAACCAAGTTTTCATTTACGCTGTTTCCAATACTGTGTTAAAGTTAGCAAGTTTCCTTATGAAAGCAGCTAAAGTGTAAAGTCTCAGAGGACGGGATGTCCTCTTTGTTTAGGTACAACCTCTTTAATATAATTTAATAGAAATAATAGCACGTTAACAGGGAACAACGCATTAAGATAATTGATGTACGTTGTCGCCAAAGATGACAGGATAATTTTACCATGTTGTAAATTTTATATTATTTTATAATTTTATAATTTTTAAAGTTATTGAAAATCATTTCTAACATTTTTACATAAGGTGGAGTAGCATAAAAATATATACATTCAGTTTACAAAAACGTCGCTATTACAAACAGAAAAGGGTGTGTTTTCTTTTAGCAAAACAAACAGAAAAGGTGTTGAAACAAGAGCGTTTTAAGAATAGAGAGAATGTAAGAAAGAAAAAAGAAAAAATGAGAGAGAGAGAAAGAGAGAGAGCTTGTAAGTGAATGAAAAGCAGCTCAGGTGAGAGAGGAAACTGTGACAGAACACCAAGCACTCTTTTGGGAATCCTTAAAAAAAGAAGGCGGCGTGAACATTCGCAGGAATTCATGCGAACACAAGGCTCGATGTGTTGGTGATTATCACTAATGGTGGACATTGTGAAGGACTTGCGTCAAGCTGTATTCGATTTCTCTTTTTTGTTTGCGGATTATTATTTCGTTTTCAATGCATCCAAGATTCCCGGAGGGTTTAACGCAGCCTGTAATCAGGCAAAACCAAAACCTGACACCGACAAACAAATATCTGACACCAGAGACTTCTTCATTCTATAAAGGTTTCCCAAATGTCACCTGACATAAACCTTTACATTACACACTTTCTCCTGCACTGGTGGCTCAAATGGTTAATACACTGAGTTGCTGATTGGAAGACCAGGTGCCACCGAATCAGCCACTGTTGGGTCCTTGAGCAAGACCCTTAACCCTTCTTGCTCCAGGGGCGCTGCATCATAGCTGACCCTGTGCTCTGACCCCCAACTTACTAAGATGGGATATGCAAAGTGGCGTGGAAGACAAAACAACATGAACAAACCAGAAGTAAAATGAATGAATAATGACAAATTTTGGTAGGCAAATGTGTGTGCGTAGATGTGAGTTAGGCGATGTTCTCTCACTATCAGTGGTTAGGAGACGCAGCTTGTTCAAGGTATCTTCGTTGCGTATACTGCTGACACATGCCTATTGTTTTTAACTAAATGTTCTGTACATCATATCATCCGAGTCAAACAATTGTCAACAAGATTAAGCCTTAGTCATAAAATGGAGCACAGGGTCAGTTTAAACAAGAGTAGAGATCTTCATTACATAAAAAATAGAACAAGAATGAAATATTCTCTCACAGAAGGAAAACATTGCACTATATGTCGATATCTCGACCAATCGCAGTGCAGAATTTTTGGCAGGTGGTCAAAAGGAGTTCAGTTTGAATTTCCTACAAAAATCTGACTTCAGGAGTGCTTTTCGAGTAGCATGCATCATCGTTGTGGCCACGCCTCCTTCTTACACACGCATTCACACACACACGCGCAGTGTAAAGCAGTCTGAAGTGAAGTCTTATCCAGTTTAGTGGAGTACAGGAGAAATATCATGATGCGGTTTGGACAGCAAGGAATTCTTTTTTCATTGCTTTTTTTTGGCAGTTTAGTCATTGGGTATGTTATTATTATTTTTATTATTTTTATTATTATATATAATTATTATTATATATTAAACTGAGTGCTGTGATGTCTTAAATTCCTAAAGTCTTGTGTATATCAGTGTGTCCTGCCTTGTAAATAAAATGCTAACGTTAACATGATCGTAGTGATTTGCTTTTTTTTTGAGGGAATTTTTTTCCAGCTGTGAAGTTGTTTAAACCAAAAAAGAAGTTACATCCGATGTACCTGATAGAAGAAACCTTAATTACATGCTGCTCATAATTGTGTATTATGCGAGAGAGGGTTTTTTGGCTTCCTATTTCAACCAGGGATTCTTCCCAAATTTTTAAAAAACATTTAGCGGACAAAGATGCTGCCAAAATGAACCGTATTGTTTAAAGACAGACCTGGTTTCATCTCTGCAGCATAAACATATCGTTCTGGTTCTTTTCGCTTAAAGCTTCAGTTGCACTTCAGTCTAAAGTCCACAAGCTCCTGAGCATCCAGGATGCAAATAGGTTGGAAAGCAAAAACAAAACACCTGCGGTAAATGAGAAATGCTTGTTATTGAGAATAAAGCATTGAGTGGGACAAAAACAGAGCGTCCTCCTGGAAAAGAACTAAACAACAGGATAGAATATCTTCTCAGGCTTTATTAAACCGGAGCTAGATGGAGACAGAAAATTGCAAGGCAGCAGCTCATAAAGACATGAGTCCAGAAACTGCTTACGTAAAAAAAGATTTCTGTGTCTTTAACTGTCACATGGTTGTTAATTCCTGGAGGATTTGGTTAGTGAATTTCCAAAACCACAAGACAAATCTCCAGGGATCCGACAGGTGGAAATATCTTCCTGAAAAGAGACGGATTTCTATTTTTTGCTGAGGGACATGATAAGAGTCATCAATAAAGCTCTTGAGCTCTTGAGATATCGAGCTGCTGCCTTTGGATCCCATGGAAGAATGTAGACTCTGGCCTAAAAGTTAAAATTGGAGATACAGCTATACAATAAAAACTGAACCCTAGGAGATCTAAGCATCTGTGGTGTACGATCTGGTGATGATGCCGAGCAGGGGAGTCAGCTGTGGGAGGCAACGCTATGCTTAGGGACTTGAGCACAAACAAGCAGGTAGTGAAGGAGTGACAAACAACATGAGAAATGGAGGAAAAAATCTGCACAAAGCAGATTTTTAAAACAGAAATGAAAGTCAATATAAGAACTCGTGAGAAGGTTCAACATCCCATCAACAGAATCTGTTTTTTCTCAAGAGACAAAAAAAATCTAAAAAAATCCAAATACCTTTATAATCACATTATTTAGAAGACACCCTTATCCAAAACAAACAACATACAAAAGTCCCATCTTTAAACAGGGACCACAAAACAAAGTGTATTTAAGAAAGTGGTAGGTCTTTAATCATTTCTTAAAGACAGCCAGTGACTTGGTTCTGACACTGATGGGAAGTTCATTCTACCATCTTAGTGCCAGAACAGGGAAAAGTCTTGAGGAAGCCCTACCTTGCGTCTTACGGGGTGGTCCAGTCCAGAGGTGCTTGTGGATCGGAGGTAGCGCGGAGTGATGAGTTCTTTAAGCTAAAAGGGTGCTGCAAAGTTTTTTTTTACTTTGTGGAGCATGTTACTTTGAGCAAGCATGTGTGAAGAAGCTGCAGTGTCTAAGAGAGTAAAGGAAAAGACCAAGTACTGAGCCTAGTGGGACACCAGTAGAGAGTGTGGAACGGATGTTTTTTTCTCTCCATGTTACCTGATAGGTATAACCATCAAAGTAGGTGGACAGGAGAGTCTTGTGGTTGACCACATCAAATGCAGCTAGAAGGTCCAGAAGGATGAGGACAGTTGAAGTTTGGATGATCTGGCAGTGTGTATCTGTTCAATGACTGCTAGGAGTGCAGTCTTTGTGGGGTGTGCTGCTTTGAAGCCAGACTAGTTGGGATCTTGGAGGTCCAATCCTATAATTCTGTTTACAAGATACATTTATAAACGTTAGGTAGATTGCATACTGTCTGTAGGAAGAACATTTCTCTTGCTCTGAGAGAGTTTACATAGAGAGACTTAAATCGTAGCTGCAGACTTTCTCTCTCAGACCTCTAGCCATGTGTGGATGTAGCACTGTCAATTTGACAAGATGTTGCTAGAAAGAATGCAGTAAAAATGCGAATGTAAAATAGTTCAAAAATATATATGAGTGTTTGTGTGTGTATTTTCTTTTACAGGGAAGTTTATTTTGGCTTCATTTCTGCTTGGTTCAGGTAGGATATAAACACTCACACACCTTCCACCCACACATGTGGGCTTCATTTTTCTAGGATGTCCCCACCGTAGTTCACTGTAAAATAAGTAATTTTTGATTTCACTCTAACATCAGAGCTGCTTGATCGTTCCCCTTATATAAGCACTCCTTAATTGTAGTGCAAAGTCAGTATGTCTCAGTGTTACTGTAAAGTCAGAACCCCTTAGTTGTACTGTAAAGTCAGTATTTGTAATTGTGACTGTAAAAACAGCAGTCCTTAATTGTCCCCTCAGTTAAGTAGATATTAATTGTCCTGTAAATTCAGTATTTTCTCCTTAATTTTGCTGTAAAGTCATTACTTCCAAATTGTGATTGTAAAGTCAGTAGTTCTTAATTGTTTCCTCACTTAGTGTTTACTAATTGTCCTGTAAATTTAGTACTTTATCTTTTTTACTGTAGAGACAGTTTCTCTTAACTCTACTGTGAAGTCAGTACTTCATAATAAGGACTGTGAGGACAGCAGTTTTTTATTGTTCCCTTAATTTGGTATGTATGAAGTGTCCTGTATCATTTTTACTGTAATAGTCAGTACTTCTTCAATAATCAAGATTCAAAAATTACTTATAAATTACTGAATTTACAGGACAATTAATAGGTACAAAATTATGGGGACAATTAATAATTGTCTTAACACTGTAGAGTCAGTATTTCTTAACTCTACTGTGAAGTCAGTACTTCATTATTGTGAAAAAGTAGTTCAATATTGTCCCCACAAATCAATACTTTCTAAGTGTCATATGAATTGAGAACTTTATAATTGTTACTGTAAAGTCAGTACTTCCCAATTCTACTGTCAATTCAATACTTTCAATTGTTTTCCGTAACGTCAGTATGTCATAATTATTTCTGTAAAGTCAGAACTTCTTAACTGGGACTTACCGTAACATCAATTTGGTGCCCCCAATACTGCGCCCTGGGACAAATGTTCCCCCTTTGACACCCCCCTTCCGCCCCCAGGTACGCCCCTGCTGGGACTGTGGAGTCAGTACATTATCATTTTTACTGTAAAGTCAGTAGTGCATTATTTTAGACATATGTCAGCATTTCCTAACTGCCCTTAACCGAGTGTAATGTTCTGTGTTTATAGTGGTGTGTTGAAGTGCAGAGAGGCCATGTGAGTAAACAAACACAATCACAATTCCTACAGCCGTTTATCCGTGTACATCTGTAAAATAATGTAGTTTCTTTAGGGCTTATTTTTCCATTTAGGCCCGTCGGGTTGGTGTGTGTGTGTGTAACCAAACCAGATATTCTGATTTACATCTCAAAACGTATTGAACGTCTAGGGAAAATAACCTATACTCCCCGGAGATAGTTGGCATTAAAACTAGCTTGTGTTAACGCAGACTGGGGTTAGTACCTCGGTTTTTTTGGCGTTGGAGTTTGGTGAATGTGAGGGTTTGAGTTTAAACTCTAGGAAAACTACAGTGCAATCATATCCAATTTAAATTAGCAGCCACATTGGTTTAAACAAATCTACAAGCCCTGGATTTGTACAGGAACTACTTTACATAACTTGAAATACAAGTCTCACACATGCTGACTAAAATTGGCAACCCTGAATACAGAGCGAAAGTTCTAAGTAAAGAACAAACCCTTAAATCAGTAACAACTCTGGGAAAAGAGCTAGAAAGTTCTGGGGAATTACATGTAAATGTTTAGCCATGAACACTCTCAACTCAACCGTGTGTGTGTGTGTGTGTGTGTATTTGTGTATTTGTGTGTTGTGACTGTATACATATTCACATTGACAATAAATCTGTTCCAGATTACCTAAAATGGCAGAAAAAACTGCAGATAATACTGACCTAATCTTACCTACAGGGTGGGTGCACACTCTTTTGTCTTTCTGAAATAAATATAATACGATTCACATCTTCTGCTCAGACCCTGTGGTTAATGTTATTGTTTGGCTTCTCTTCTGCTCTTCCTCCTTTTTGACTTCGGGTTTTAGATGCCATAGTTACATCAACATTTACATATATGGCAATTGGTAGACGCCCTTATCCGACCGACTTATATTTACCTGAGCAGTTGGGGGTCTTGCTCAGGAGCAGGGTCAGACTGCCCAACTGGCAGACAGGACATTTTTCCAACTGGATCGATGTATTTTTGGCCAGACACATTTTATCCAGCTTCTGTCTGATTGTCCCATAAAGCTCTTATCAGCCGATTCTTTGCTGGTGCTTGCAGGAACTACAGTCTGAATGTTTAGCCATGAACACTCTCAACTCAACCTGTAATTGGAATTGAACCCACAATCTCCCGATCAGCAGTCCAACACTTAAACTAATAAGCCACTACTGATTATTAAAAAAGTGCAATTGTGTTCTGTTCTGTCCTTTTCACCCGCATGCTGGTATGATTCATAATCCAACAGGAGGAACACAGAACTTTAGATGCTTTCTTTATTAATGGTGTCTCTAAGTATTTAATTTCCTCCTTTAGCTTCTTGGATACTTTCTGACTGTTTATTGTTAAAAGTGCTTTAAAAATAAAAAGTTTTAGGAAACTAATCAACATAATGTGATGGAGCAAATGTCTGACTCATGAAACACAGCAATTTATTATTGCCTACAGAGGGTTTTTTTTAGGAAGCACTGCCTCAGTCAGTTTTATCAGTTTATAGCAACAAATGTCAAAAGTCAGTTCGTGTTTTCACTTTCCCCAAATTTTGTTGTATAAACAATACCTGATTGAGATGATAGCTTGCAGCTATTCAATATGCTATACGCTGTAATAACAATTAATAATATAATAATAAAGTTTTATTTATTACTTTACTCTTAGGACTAAATACCAGCAGCCCAGCTCGGGCTGTAGGTGAGTAAAATAATCCACTTTACAACAGAACAGACAATAAGCTAATTTCTCTAAGCTAAGTGAAAGCTAAGTGTGTGTGTGTGTGTGTGTGTGTCAGTCGGCCAGATGTTTCCACGACATCCAGGTGGTTAGCTCCGATTGTATGGGAGAATACATTCGATCAGACAGTCATTGATGCCATCTACAAACCACAGAACATTACCGTGGCAACCACCGTCTTCGCCGTGGGCAGGTAGGTCATATGTTACGACCTGCATGAAGCACTAGAAGTAATAATGTGGGCAACTCAGGGCTTCTAATCAGCTAGATCTGCAAACCATAAACAAAAAGTTCAGACAATGTTTCAGCTAATTGGCCAGTAATCTCAACCCTGTCCATCAGAGCAGTGCTATACTGAGATGGTTGTGTACCTATATCTATATATAGAGAGAATTTTATGTAACGATTAACACGCTGAATACTGTATGTTCTACAGGTATACACGCTTCCTGAAGGATCTTCTAGAATCCGCGGAGCAGCACTTCCTGGTGGGCTACCGAGTGCATTATTACCTGTTTACGGATCTCCCGGATCAGGTTCCCGTGGTGAAGCTCGGTGACGGCCGTAAGTTGACCGTCATAAAAACAGAAAGCTCAAACCGCTGGCAGGAAATCTCAAGCCGCAGGATGGAGAGGATTGAGAAGCTCATTGAAGAGAAACTCCTCCACAAGGTGGACTACATGTTCAGCCTCGACGTCGACTCTAAATTCTATGCTCACTGGGGGGCGGAGTCTCTGGGCGACCTCGTCGGTGTGGTGCACGCCTGGTTTTTTGGATTAACTCGGCCACAGTTCACATACGAGCGTCGTCCCAAATCTCAGGCCTACATACCTTATGATGAAGGAGACTACTACTACGGAGGGGCCGTGTTCGGAGGACGTCCAGAAAAAGTGCTCAAGCTGGTGCAGACGTGCCGCAGGAATCTGGATATAGACCGAGCCAATCAGATCGAAGCGCTATGGCAGGAGGAGTCTCACCTGAACAAGTACTTCCTGTACAACAAACCCACCAAGTTGCTTTCACCTGAATACCTGTGGGACGACACTAAGCAGAGACCCAGCTTTATGAAGGTGGTGCGATTCACACAGGTGGTCAAGAACTATGCTGAGATTCGACCAAACCCATAATGCACAATGAACCTAATTCTATTATACAGATTTCAGCCACAGAGGCACACAGTTAGGAACAGTTAATATCATTAATTTAATAATTTTTGAGTTGTAAAAGGGGTAAAAGGCATTCAAATTAACGTAAGAGCAATTTTTATCTCTGTGTCTATGGACTGACCAAAATATGAAGTAGCTGCTTAAATATGCGTTCTGTTGAGGCTAATTATCGTAAGTAAAATTGGGGGGTTTACTATCCCTGAGTACGCAGGCGATACGAAGCAAAATGGTGCTTAAAGTAGCTATAAGTTCGACATCACGAATGTAGTTAGGGGCATAGCTGGGGGAAGAGGTGGACAAGGAGGGACATCTGTCCCTGGGCGCAGCATCTTATCATGGATCAATTTTAAAATGAAATGTTTATATTTTCAAAGTAATACTGTTGCCTAAATTATTTCATTTATACCTTGAAAATATGCCATGAAATGCAGGTTTTTATGTTCTTAAACTTCAAATTATCTGGAAAATTATGACGAACCCACAAGAGGGCCAGGCTGGGTGGGAAACTGACTTTGTCCCCAAGCAGTAAAAACCCTAGCTACGCCTCTGGATGTAGTATATCCAAATTTCTTTTATACTACCCATAATCATGCTATATAGATCACAGGGAAAGTATGTAAGATACTATTTCGCTTGTAGTACCTAGTTATGTAATATCTGATTTTAGATGCAGCAGCTGTCTTTTGTCTTTTGTAAAACCAAATGTGTTACTTTTAAGCAGAAATGCATTTAAAGTTTTTACAGATTAAATAAATGACTATTCTTATAATATTAATATTCAGCATTGTTCCCAATTGCATGAAAAATGATGTTAGATAAAATCCAAATTGTGGGTATTTTTTAAAGCAAAAATGTTATACAAATAAAAAACTGTTAAAAAAGTATAGTGATGTAATGAGATGGTTTTGGGTGGAAATGGGCGTGGCTGCTCTGGGCAATGGACAGTGAGTGGAAATAGTTCTGATTCTATATTAGTTCAGTGACAATCTGGGATGAGTGTGCAAGTCATAAACTTGATTATTGAAGTCATAATTTTGACTCATATAATAATTATGAAATTTAAAGATATAATTTCAACTTTTTATTTTATAATTATGACTTTTAAATTCATAATTTTAACACTTTTTCATAATTATAAAATTTAATGTCATCATGTTGAATTTTTATCTCATAATTATGATTTTCTAATGTCACCATTTTGATTTTTTTAACCTGTGGCCAAGTTTGTTGTGTTTTTAGTGGTGTGTCAAATTGCAGACGTGTCATGTAAGTACACAATGTGTGTGTGTTATTTTTTTATTCATTTATCTTTAATGTGTATGAGTTGCATACAAGAGTCCCTCTTGCAGGGGAAAAAAACAGCAAATTGATTTAATCTTCCTGTAGGGTGAGTGAAAACACTCACACACACACACACACACACACACACACACTGCTGCCAGTTGGTGGAACTATAACTTTGACCCCTAGTAGTCACATTTATTCCATCAGCAGCATCCAACAAACAATCTGTTGAAGTTTGACCAGAATGGGCGTGGCTGCTCTGGACAATAGACAGTGAGTCAAATTAGTTATAATGAATATGTAAATGTCCAGGAAGAAGTGGTGGCGCAGTGGTTAAGATGTTGGACTCCTAACCGGAAGATTAAGTTCAAGTTTAAGTTCAAAGAGCTTTATTGTCATTTCAACCATATATAGCAGATGCAGTACACAGTGAGATGAAATAACGTTTCTCCAGGACCCCCTGGTGCTACACAAGGGTTTACATTAACACATTAAGGGTTATTAAGGGTTACATTAAGGATTTAAATCCCAGCACCACCAATTTGCCACTGTAGGGCCCATGAGCAAGGCCCTTAACCCCCAATTTTTTTTGTGTAAATGAGATAAATGTAAGTCCATTTGGATAAGGACGTCTGCCAAATACTGCTAATGTAAATGCTAAAACATAGCATAGCAGCAAGCAATGAGGAAAGCAAGCAGGCACATGGATTTACATGTCTAACAGTTTTTTATTTCTAATTAGCCACAGAATATTTTAATTTACTGGACCTAAGCATGTTTTTTTAAGAATGACTTATTCTCCGTATGTATAAAGTTTTAAAGTGCAAATAGTTTAAATACTGCAATTCAAAGATACAAGAAAATTATTGATATCATTAATGTCATGATATCATGATTGATGTCATAATTTCGACTTCTTATCTTATAACTATAATTGTATAGTCGTCATTTTGAAACATTTATTTTATCTAAACTGACACAAAGTCACAGCTTTTGTAAATAGATAGGACAAAATAGACAAGGATAGAAAAGTTAAGTGTAAGTAAAAGGTTATCTATGTAATTATTATTATTAGCAGCAATACTATAAACAGCGTGATTACCGGCACCGCCATTTTTTGTTTGAGGGGTATCATAACCATGATGTATCAATGACGCAGACATGTGGCGCGCCTTTAAATTGTCCCAATTCTGCACATTAGCGCACTCGTTTTCTTGCGTATTTATCAACTAAAATGTCCACTTTTAAAATTGCAAATGTCTCATTGTTTCAACATAGAACAGACTATACCTGTAACAACTTCCACTGAGGCGAGACGTATTTTGAACCCAAGTGCAGTTTATTTACAACGGCGACTAAACTAGACAGGACCAGGACCAGGACCAGGAACAGGACCTCAGGACCACAGGACCTGTGCAGTTGTACACAAACAATAGTCCACAAAAGACAAGGCAAACACAAATATTATTTTTATGTTAGTTAGTATAATTTAGATTTTTAAAGTCATAATTTTAAATCTACCCCAGTTTCTTCTCACTAATATGATTTTTTTAACCTGTGGCCAAGTTTGTGTGTGTGTGTGTGTGTGTGTGTGGCTGCGTCTGTTCCGACCACACTTGATGTTCTTACGCATGCTATAGATGAATAAAGTGTATTTCCATGTGATTGTGTGGTAAACCCAGTTGTTGTATGTGTGTGTTGTGTTTTTAGTGGTGTGTCAAAGTGCAGACGTGTCCTGTAAGTACAACGGCGACTAAACTAGACCGGACCAGGACCAGGAACAGGAACAGGACCTCACCGCAGTTGTACACAAACAATAGTCCACAAAAGACAAGGCAAACACAAGGGCTGTAAATACACACTGATTAACAAGTAATACCTTAAAGCAATCATGAACACAGGACTAAATAACTAATAAAAACAAGACATGATGACCGGGGAAGGGGGAAATCACATGACAGAAAACAGGAGGTAAACAAAGACATGAACTGCCTAGGCTAGCTAGCATCGCATAGCATACTTTAGCTAGCCAGCATTGCTTAGCCTAGACATAAAACAATGAACATGAAACAAGATCAACATAAAACATGAACAATAACAAAAAAAGAAAACAGGAAACCAAAAAATCCCTGAACGTTACAATACCAAAATGGTTACAGAAATATTAATAGTAATAAGGTTTTATCCATGTTGTTGTGATGGGCATATAAGTCTGATTTTATCTAAAAAAAAAATCTTAAAATGACATATTTAAAACCTATTTTATTAATTTGTCATCACCTTATACAATCCCCAACTCAATTTCGATTGTTGGTTCGGAGTTGTATCCTCCACTAGATGGCAACCAGGACCCATCACCAAGATTATACTGACAGTCGTAACCAGTATTGAGATGTTATTACACACATCATTAACCCTTTCAGGATGGATGACCTTGTGACTTTTTTGGAATCAATAAATAAAAGAGATAAAAACCAGCATGATTTACAGTCATAGAGTCCTGCTGTACATAAAGCAAGACTGGATTAATGTTTAATCGATGTTTATCCAATGTAAAATAAGCAATTTAAGTTAAACAAATATTGTTTTTATGTCAGTTTTTAACCTAGTTTTCTAGATGAACCTAGTTTCATCTAACCTAGTTTTCTCTAACCACTATGATTGTTTTAGCCTGTGGCCAGGTTTGTATGTGTGTGTGTGTGTGTGTGTGTGTGTGTGTGTGAGACTGTGTCTGTTCCAACCCACACTCGATGTTCTCATACACGCTATAGATGGATAATAGTATTTTCTCATAGTAAACTCAGTTGTTGTATGTGTGTGTTGTGTTTTCAGTGGTGTGTTGGAGTGCAGACATGTTGTGTAAGTACACAATGTGTGTGTGTACTTACATAAAAATAAAAAAAAAGCGTAAATTGAGTAAGTCTTTCTGTAGGGTGAGTAAAAACACACACACACACACACACACACACACACTGCTGCCAGTTGGTGGCACTATAACTTTGACTCCCAATGATCACCTATCAGATCAACATCATCCAACAAACAATCTGGTGAAGTTTGATCAAAATCAGACAGTGTGTAACAGTTATTAGACACTTTTTGTTTTTTATTTCTCGCCTTAATTCGCCGTAACCCTTCGAGATATCAAAAATCCAGTTTGCAATTTGCCTCCGCAGTATCGCAAATTCCGCAGCATGTTGTTTTCACATAACCTTTAAAAGCTTACTTCCTGTTGAACTGATCGTGAGAACAAAAGATGAGATCTAGATCTGTATGAATATTTAACTCTGCCCAGCCCTGACATTTAAATTTATCTCATTTATACTACTAAGGGGCCTTGGTCAGGGACCCACAGTAGTGGCTTGGTGATACTGGGAATCGAACCCCGGTCTTTTTGGTATCAGTCCAACGCCTTAACCACTAAGCCACCACTTGCAAACTTGAGAACATGGAAACTTTACACAGAAAGACCCCTGCCCGGGCCTTTTTGCTATAAGGCAACAGTGCTAATCACTAAGCCACGATTCCAAGTTGAGCAACGTTTTTAAAGCATGTTCAGGGGCCCCAAATCCTTAAAAACATTAAAAATAAATAAACCAAAAATATTAACTCTTAAAAAAACTATAGGCTTTGCACCATTGCATGACTTAGGCCCTAAGTAAAGTCAGACGATGATTTTAGACGTAGCTAGCTGAAATCATCTTTCATGTCAATCACGTGAATGACAATGGGGCGGGACTAAAACAGAACAGCACTGCAGCCAATCACAAGGAGTGCTTTCAATTCAGTTTGATCTTTTATGTTTCTTTATTTCTTACAAACACACACAAACAAACACACACAAAAACACCGAAAAAGTCAAGTTCTTTGTCAGTGTAACGTGGAGAACTTTCTGGAAGCACATCACAATGAACTTAACGCAGAAGTCATTTCTGTTGTTTACGGTCATTATCGCTACAGTCATTGGGTATGTCTTTATTATTATTATTATTATTATTATTATTATTTATTATAATTATCATTATTAATTATAAAAATAATAATCATTTAGAAAGGATTTCTTTTAAAATGCATCATAGTGCCTTTATCTCATCTCGAATTTTATTATCATAACTAAATGTTTTTGTTTTAATTAAACGCATATTTCTTGCTAATATTCACATCACATCACCTGTCATTTACAATCACATCTCAAACACACACGCAGATGTTTTTCTACAGTTAAACTTTTTATATTTATGTAAATGAATTATTTAGGTAGGAATAAAATAAATTCCAATCCCGTGTTGATTTTGTGTGGATGTTCTACACTTTAATCAGGTGCCAAAAAAAACTTTAGTGACGTGTCTGGATTGTTGTATAAATGCAGGGTGTCCCAGTTTGTAGGTTCACAGGATGTTTGTTTCTTGTACGTGACCGCTAAAAATATTAAGACGGTGTGTGAAAATGTGTTTTTACAATTAGATCAAACTGCTCATAGATACTGAATGATCATTAATCGGAATCAAACAGGCGTCATTTTGACACTTGGTGTTTTTCCAGGTTGGAGCTGGAAATCTTGTAGGCTGTGATGTCAGTTGGGTTTTATTGCACACAGCGTGAATCACATTATAAAACTGTTTTTTTTTTGCATATTGGATTGCGATAAACTTACGAACAATTACGATAATTTTTGTAAACTTACGAACAATTTATATAAATGAATTATTTAAAACATCACATATTTATTAGTGTTTGACAGTAACGGAGAAACGACGCCTAATGTAGGAAAGTAAAAGTAAAGTTTTTTTTTTTTTTTTACTAATCTTTAGAAATACTCAAAAAAATTACTCAAGTAAATGTAACGATGTAAATGTTATTCGTTACTACCAACATCTGCAGGTAATAAGGAAAATATGTAAAAAAAAAAGCAGTTCGGACGGTTTTGGACAGTTTTTAGCGATGTTGTTAATTCCTTTGCAAATGTAATCGAATTTTAATTCTAAATGAAATGAATAGACAGAAATTCTGCTACAAAAATATTTCTGTCTGTGTGTTTTCAGGTTATATTACTTCGGCCACATTTTCTCCTGGTTCAGGTGAGCAACACACACTCATCCTCACCCTCCAGGTAATGTAAGGAATGTGTGAGGAAAAGTGTGTGTGTGTGTGTGTGATAAACACACTATTGTGCTTCTACCTGTATGTTCTTTCAGTATCAGTTTTCAACATCTACTCTAGTTTTTTTCTTACCACTATGATTTTTTAAGCCTGTGGCCAAGTTTGTGTGTGTGTGTGTGTGTGTGTGTGTGTGTGTGTGTGTGAGACTGCGTCGGTTCCGACCGCACTTGATGTTCTCACGCATACTATAGATAAATGTGTGTATTTCCATGTGATTGTGTGGTAAACCCAGTTGTTGGATGTGTGTGTTGTTTTTTCAGTGGTGTGTCGGAGTGCAGACGTGTTGCGTAAGTACACAATGTGTGTGTGTTGTTTTTTTTTTTATTTATCTGTACTGTGTATAAATTTGTGTTCATCTTGCAGAAAAAAAAACAAGCAAGTTAATAAGGAGTTAATTTTTCCTGTGGGGTGAGTGAAAACACACACACACACACACACACACACACAAACACACACAAACACACAAGCACAATGATACACACACTGTCATATGGAGTGTGTGCTTCTCTTATTTCCTTTTCAACCGCAGGTTTTTGGAACATCTGCCAAACAATGTTAGCTTCTGTTTCTGCTCATTGTGTCACCAGTATCAATGTCGTTGTCTGTTAGTACAGACAGTACTGACAGTACAGCTTTTAACTTCTGAAGTCTTGCCAATATTTTTACCCCCTCCATCAGCGGTGCTCGGTTCCGGTCAGTATGTCCTTCTCTGCTGTTCTAAACACTATTAGAATCACTGACCTACATTTACAAGCTAAATTCTAATATTAGTTCCATTAAATTGTATTAATTTACAATTCCATTTATTCCATACAGTTTATATGTTTCTCTTGCTGCACCGCTTCCATTGCGTGTATGTGGATGTTAGATTTTTTTGTCCAATCAGATTTCAGTTTTTATCTGCCTTCAGAATCAGTAACGCTGCCCGTGGAACTTACACTATATTAGCAGCGGCAAATTGATCATTGGGTAATATTATTAAACACTGTTTCTTTAACCAATTCGATTGTTTAACCCGCCTCCCGAAGCCCGCTCGCTGGCACACGATGACATCAGCATTTTCCCGTTATTTGATTGGTTAATCATGGTAAATTCTTACAGCCTAACTAGTGAAACTCGTCTGTACAGTTGAATCAGAATTTTTACGCCCACGATGGCTAACGGACTAGAAAAAAATTAACTTGGTCTCGGAAAGAGTTTATTTCTCACTTTCAGACCAGCGCCGCCGACCGGTAACACTGACTTACAGCCTTGAAATGTCTGATATATTTTATTGATATCTTTAATTTTTGTGATGTTATATTAATATTAAGATAAATATTGATTCTGAACTGCTCCAGATGTTGTATGTGGTACAGTTGTGGTTGTAGTGTAGAGGTTTGGAGTTGTGTGTTAACGGGGTTTTATTGCTTTAATAAAAATAGTTTTCACTCTTAATAGGTGAAATGTCTCTCTGTCTGTTTCGAATCAATTTTGTTGTGTTTCGGCTTGTTTCCGTTGTGTTTCGGCGCTAACGCAAGCGTAGACTAAGGACGTTTTAATCAGCAAAACAAGTGGGTATACCAAGGGTAAACTGGGTATGCATACAGATGGTGTATGTGTGTATGACCCCGATAACAACATTGTTCTAGTGATCTATCCCAACAGGACAGGCGTTCTATCTACCGCATAATAAAAAAATCAATTAATCTTATCAATTAATTTTATTATTAGTCTGTTTAAAACAGGCTAATCAATTACTCAACAATAATAATAATAATAGTAAGTAAACTATTACATAAACATTATATAAATAAATATTAACACACTTACCACCTGACCTCTACATTTTTGCTATATTTTTTCTGCATTTCTTTGCCATTAGGACGGCATGCAAGCAGCCCAGTGTGGCGGGCAGGTAAGTGAAAGAGAGTGTGTGTGCAAAAGGGAATAAGAAAAATATTTTTTACCTATCTAAACCTACCAGACTGAAGCAGAAGACTATGTGTGTATGTGTGTCAGTCGGCCAGATGTTGCCACATCATCCCGGTGGTTAGCTCCGATCACATGGGAAGATACATTTGATCTGACAGTCATTGATGCCATCTACAAGCAACGGAACATCACCGTGGCAGTCACCGTCTTCGCTGTGGGCAAGTAAGTCGTGGCGCTGTATTTTTGATTTTAAAGTTCATGCATGCTCTGGCTTATTAGACTACCTGTTCAACTGGCCATCTTCATTTTTCTCATGCAGGTACATGCGCTTCCTGAAGGACCTTCTAGAATCTGCAGAGCAGCACTTTATGGTGGGCTACCGAGTGCATTATTACCTGTTTACGGATCTCCCGGATCAGGTTCCTCTGGTAAAGCTCGGTGAGGGCCGTAAGTTGACTGTGATCCAAACAGAAAGCTCGAACCGCTGGCAGGAAATCTCCCTCCGCCGGATGGAGAGGATTGAGAAGCTCATCGAAGAGAAACTCCTCCACAAGGTGGACTACATGTTCAGCATCGACGTCGACTCCAAATTCTACGCTCACTGGGGGGCGGAGTCTCTGGGCGACCTTGTCGCTGTGCTTCATGCCTGGTTATTCGGATGGTCCCGGCAACGGTTCACATACGAGCGGCGTCCCAAATCTCAGGCCTACATACCTTATGATGAAGGAGACTACTACTACGGAGGGGGCCTATTTGGAGGACGTCCCGACAGAGTGCTCAAGCTGGTGCAGACGTGCCACAGGAATCTGGAGATAGACCAAGCCAATCAGATTGAAGCGGTATGGCAGGAGGAGTCTCATCTGAACAAGTACTTTCTGTACAACAAACCCACCAAGTTGCTTTCACCTGAATACCTGTGGGACGACACAAAACCAAGACCCAGCTTCATGAAGGTGGTGCGTTTCTCTCAGATATTTAAGAAATACTCTGAGATTCGACCAAACCCATAATGCACAATGAATCCCTTTGGTTAACATGTAACAGATTTGTATTCATATTGTGTCCTGATAATTACAACAGATGCTAACTAGCTACCTCATCTTGATTCAAACATTCCTGTATAACAACTATTTCTTCATTCCTCTTGATGATGTCTGATGATTCAGAATTTTGTATTTTAGAAATAAAAACGTTAAATTGTGTTACTGCTGCACCTGCCTATGATGATGAATTGGAAATGACTTTCTTTCTTCCAATCAAGCTAGTAATATGAATAAAGTCTAATTCTGTGCTAAAAAAAAAAGTTATTAATTAATGTGTGGTGTTGAGAGTTACATGTCATTGCTGTTTACAGTCCTGAAAAGATTGATCATTTCTGTGAGAAGAAGGAGAAAGATGGTAGGAACTCAAGAGAACATAGCTGAAACTCATCCTGTGCTGCCTAAAAAAACAACAGGAGCTTAGAATGAAGCCCTGAAGCTGTGAGATGAGCAGTCAGGGGTGCACCACCCTGCTTTTCACTGTTCATTCTGTAACGTGACACATTGTGACATCTTTAACATTCCCATAACTGTTATTCTCAGTGGTTAAGGGGTTGGACTGAAAGCTCATGGGTTTAGATTCCAGGACTAGTAAGATAGTACTGCTGCTGCGAGGCCATTGAGCAAGGTCCAATGCAGTAAATGTAAACATAAATGCAATCAAATCTGGCCTGGGAATGATGTTAAAATTGCAGCCTTCACATCAATGCATGTTACCAAATACTTTTGTCAAAACAAAAGACACAATCTGTTGCTGCTGCAAGAAAGGGATCCCCCTTGAATAAAGCAAATGCCAAGGCTCTTTACACTACACAGAAAAATTGGATATCAGTTGTTAAGATGTTGGACTGCTGAGCTGAAAATCGTAGGTTTAATTTCCAGCACCACCAGACTACCACTGCTGGGCCCTTAAAAAAAGGCCCCTGACCTTCAACTGCTCATAAATAATTGGATAAAAAATTTGATAAATGTAAGTCATAAAAGAAACAGAAACGTCAAGAGTCCATCATTACATAACATTTATATTTACAGCATTTGGCATTACAGAATTTATCCAAAGCGACACTACATGGTTTAAGGGCCTTGCTCAGGAGCCCTAGCTTTGTAAGGCTGAAAATGATCAGACCTCTGCTTTCCTACCCTAAATATAAGATGGGTAATAAAAGGGCCATTAGGTGTTCCTGAAGGCACAGAGGTGCTGATAGCGATCAAGACCGTTGAGACAACATGTGTATACATGTGTATGTGTATACAGGGGTCTGCTATGGGTCACTTGGTTGGACAAGAAATGTACTGTTTTATACCATTGTGCTAATAAAGTTTTTTTAGTCCTTTAGCAATCCTACAGCCTGAACCACCATAGGTGATCCACCCTTACATCTTAATAGTCCCGGGATTCAAACTTGCAGTCTTCTGGTAATTAATCCAGCGCTTCTAGCACTGAGCTAGTACTTTCCATCTACATGCAAACGCAGGTTTACTTCAAAGAAAAAGTGATTCCATATTAAATTATTAAAAACCGCTTCAGAATTGGCCTATTTGTTATTACATATTTGTTTTGTTTTGGGTTGAGCCTGGTTTCTGACATAATTCTTACGGTAGATAATTTATTATTTATCCTTTATGGAAATATATACTTAAAATCATTGGTGTATTTAGATAAATTATTTGGTCAAAGGGGTTCGGCTGACAAAAACATTTTTAAAAAACTCCTGATCTAGACAATAAAAAAATATTCACAGGTTAATTCAGCACCTGGATTCTTCTACCACAAAGTATGTGGTTTTTAGTCCTGCTTAAATACACAAGGTCTTCACTGAAATAGACAATGTCTGAAAGGGGACATGTGTTGCTCTACAACCTTCATTTACCTTGAAATGTGACAAAAGACAAACTCAAATAAGCAGGTTTGTCAAGTCTGCCTGTCTCACACACACACACACACACACACACACAGACACACAGTCAGCAGAGAATCAGATTTCTTTATATGCACACTCAGTGAATGACAATAAGGTCGTTCTCTTCTTCTTCTCTTCTACTTTTTTTTATAATCATATGGATTAAACCAAATTTCTCTTTTTCTCTGTCACAGTTGAAGTGGAAAGAAAAGTGGAGGACTAAAATGAGGAACGTCATGCTGCGGCTGGGACAAAAACCGTATCTGACTCTTACTATAATCAGCATTTCACTTACTGGGTATGACATCACTTTTACTTCTTATGATCAGCATTAACGTTTCTGCTTTCTTTCCCATTCTTTTTCTTCTTCTTTTACAGGGGTGCCCTGACTTACAAGTTTAATTCGGTCCATGACGAAGCTCGTAACTCAAATTAATCAATTTTCCCCATTGAAATAAATTGAAATGCCATTAGTTTGTTCCAGGACCCAAAAAAATTTTTTTTTGTTATATGTTTTTAAATAAGAAACGAATATTGTATAAAAACACTACAATAGGATGTACTGGAATAAACTGGTTTTTATTAAGTATGATGTACAGCATTTACCTTGCAGATCAGACTACTCCACTTGCTAACGTGCATGTCTGCCGGTCTATCTAGTGAAACATGGGATATGCTCGGCGGATGTTACAGCGTTTACTGTGGCTAAGCCAACTAAGCGCTTTGGTGTCTGAAGCTTGTAACCCAAATTTTAGCTTGCAACTGAAAGCAAAAAAAAAACTGTCCGAGAAACGACTCGTGTCTTAAAAAACTGGTTAGTTGGAACACTCTGAAGTCAAGGTACCCCTGTATTGTTATTTAAAGTAATAGCAGAAATCCACTAAGGCAGACAAATTTGATTGTTATGGTTTACTGTGTAAAATAACTAATAACACCTTTCACACTGACTGTATATGTTATAAAAATAGAGCCTTTAAATGCTCCTCTGAAATATATTTTAGACATTGGATCAGTGTGGACTCTTTTTACACCAGTGTTTTCGTCTCTGTGTGTATTTGTCATTGGATACAACACGAAATTGTTTGAACTGAAATGCATGGTTGCAGTGTTTATAGATATAAAGATCCACCCAATTTTTGTTGATTTTCTTCCCCGTTCTCAAAGCAAGCTGTTTTCAGAAGCCTGTTTTGGTAACGTCACTGACAGACAGACCCACCCCAAACATATTTGCCAGCCCACTTTTGCTTTTTCTGATCATCTCGGAATGTAAAAAATGCATTGAGCTGTCACGACAAGTTTAAACACTACACTTCTTGGCCTGGTATTGTTTTTTAAATTAGTTTTACGCTGTAGTTGGGATGGAGATCCTCAATCCAATTTCCTTTATTTACACTACTAATAAGAATTTTAATCAAATATAACAGAGCCTAAAAATCATATCACCTTTTGGAAAAATGGCCATCTGATGACTTCTTAAGGTACCGTTTAGTTCCCGCTGTGGCTTGTTACGTAAAGCAGGACCACATTATAAAGCGATGGGATGGGAGGGTATAGGTGTGCCTCTACAGATGTTACAAAAGGTAAAAAAAAAACAATGACTTTATTGCATTTACTGTGTTTACCTTTACAGGTGTGTTTACCTTTACAGGTTAATTTGCCTTTATTACAATCCCTACAGAAACAGGTGAGCGCTACAACAAACACACACAAAGCACACTAATAGAAGAGCGTTATAGGGGTTACCTGCACCCAATAAATGTCACTTTAATAGATTAATTTATCAAAAAGAAGTAGAGATGCACTGAAGAGATGCACTGATAACAGGATCGGGCCCAGTACTGAGCTTATCTACTTCAACTCTATCCCACTGATACCTCAGGTTTCTGTACAAAGCAACAGAATGTCTGGCTCAGCGGTGTGGACATATTTCTAAATAAAAGATCACAACCTACGTGTGACACACCCTTAATAACATCACGCGATAGATACATGTTGCAGAACAGGTTGTTTTCTAACAAATGAATCCAATCATAATGTAAGCATTCAGCGACCAACTCTGCGGCAAACCCCTCGCAAAATGAAAAAAATAACAAGAGATTATCAGAGAGCCATATAAATAATTTCACATTCCAGAAAAAGGACCGGTATCAGTATGGGTAAGTAGCAGTAAAAAAGTATCCATACTCGTACTTGGTCTTTTTTGTATCAGTGCATCTCTAATAAAAAAGAAAAAAATTATAGCAGTGCTAATTAAAGGCATCCGTCACCATCTTCCACCCCTGTGTGTGTTAGCAGTCAGCCGGATGTTGAAACGATGACCCAATGGTTAGCACCGATTGTGTGGGAAGGAACCTTTGATCTGAAGATGATTGACAGCATTTACAAACCGCAGAACATCACCGTGGCAACCACGATCTTTGCTCTGGGGAAGTATGTTATTCCATTTAACACATTTTACTGAATTATTGCATACGATGTAGTTATGTATGAGCATAGAAAGTTTTTGATCAGCTTAAGATGATGTCCATCAGCAGTGTTCTGCATGGAGCTGATATGTTGAGACGTCTAATATGTTATTTACTGATGTCAATGATTTGAAGGTGGTTAAGAGGTTCAGCCTCTTTGAAAAAACTCTCCTAATAGTCATATAGAGAATCACTCTTTGCTGTCCAATAGATTTTAAGGTTCTCGTTTGAATCTACTATAATGCTGGATGAGTTTAGTAGTAAGAGAAGATGTTTTCTTTCAGGTACACACGCTTCCTGAGGGACCTTCTAGAATCCGCGGAGAAGCACTTCCTGGTGGGCTACCGAGTGCATTATTACCTGTTTACGGATCTCCCGGATCAGGTTCCCTTGGTGAAGCTCAGTGAGGGTCGTAAATTGAGCGTCATAAAAACAGAAAGCTCAAACCGCTGGCAGGAAATCTCACTTCGCAGGATGGAGAGGATTGAGAAGCTCATTGAAGAGAAACTCCTCCACAAGGTGGACTACATGTTCAGCCTCGACGTCGACTCTAAATTCTACGCTCACTGGGGGGCGGAGTCTCTGGGCGACCTCGTCAGTGTGGTGCACGCCTGGTTTTTTGGATTAAGTCGGCAAAAGTTCACATACGAGCGGCGTCCCAAATCTCAGGCCTACATACCTTATGATGAAGGAGACTACTACTACGGAGGGGCCGTGTTCGGAGGACGTCCAGAAAAAGTGCTCAAGCTGGTGCAGACGTGCCGCAAGAATCTGGATATAGACCGAGCCAATCAGATCGAAGCGCTATGGCAGGAGGAGTCTCACCTGAACAAGTACTTCCTGTACAACAAACCCACCAAGTTGCTTTCACCTGAATACCTGTGGGACGACACTAAGCAGAGACCCAGCTTTATGAAGGTGGTGCGATTCACACAGGTGGTCAAGAACTACACCGAAGTTCGACCAAACCCTTAATGCACAAAGCATCTAACTCTGGGAAATCTGAGGAAAAAGCTGAGACACCGCCTTATCCATATCCCTTTTTTGACAAACAAGTGTTCCCCTATTTGTTTTAACTCATTAACTTTAATCATAAAGACTGATTATTTTAAATTTGATGAAATCATCTTCATTCTGATTGATGTCAATCATTTGTTTTGTTCTTATGCTGATTTTTTTTAAGATTGACATCTGGTCTCTTTTATCTGATTCTAAGATCAGTGGTATAGCAATAGGCAGGCAATGCAGGCAATTGCTTAGCGCCTTTTTGAAGATGTTGCTACATTCCCTCAGCGTGCTACACCAACATGCTAGTGCAAATTCTAGCAAGTAACATCATGAAGCCAAGTGGCTTTAAAAACACAAGAGGGTGGCCTTCCTACAAAAAAAAAACCTCTCTTGTGCGGCATCCCCAAGTCATTTTGTGCCCTGGAGAACTGCCTATGTCGCCTATGCCACAGGCCGCCCTGAGCAGGGCGCTCTTCCTACAAAAAACAACCCTCTCGTGCGGCGTCCCCAAGTCATTTTGTGCCCTGGGCAACTGCCTATGTCGCCTATGCCACTGGCCGCCCTAAAGCTACCAGTAGGTTTCTCAAGGGAGATTACAAAGCTTGAAGCTTAAAAATGTACCTGAAAACCAAAGACAGCAGATTCTATAAGTAAAGTACGAGGTGCAGATGTATCTGGTTAATACTCAGGTGAGGGTATGCGCTGGTTGCGCGGGGAACCGGGGGTTGCCATGATAATAATTCATAAATGCACAAATTAAAGTGTTTGTCTTATTACAAGTTGTGTACATTGTCAGAAACGGTTAATTATGTTTATCTACATTAATCGTATTGTTGTAGATGGTTTATAAATGGGTCTGTTAATGATTAATAATCAATTTTACAAATTATTTTAAATGGTTTCGGAGCAGTGGAAACACCCCACAGAACAGACGGGTGGGGCACTGAAACATGAACAGAACTGATTTTGACATGGTAAAATAAGTGTTTTTAATCAAAGTATGTTATAGACTTTACATGAAAACCCGAAAGAATCATATCAACCTGTTAAAAATATCTGATGACTGCTTAAAATAATTTACATCGTTCTTTTACAACATGATCTGGCACCATGCCCTGAATGAAAGCATCATAAAAATACACCCAGGGTCATGTGGTATGGTGAAATACCTAACATTGTCAATTAATAACAATTCATTTGACAAAAAAAAGAGAAGTGCTAAACCAAACTGCCGTTACTTGAAAGACCAGAACAAAAGGTTGTTATTTTGCTCCAGGCAGAATACAGGGTAACTTACAATCATTAAGTTACAGAAAAATCCTTTATTTATCTAAAAAATTCTTATGGTTATGTCTTTTTTGCGATTGTGAAAAGTTTTGTACTGTTATTGTAATAACGTAAGTTGCTTTGGATAAAGAGAGAGAAAGAAAAGAAAGCACATAATACAAATAAAGACTTTATGTTTGAAAAGAGGGGGGGAAGAGAGAGAGAGAGGGAGAGAAAAAGAGAACAACAAAAATAAATACAAATATATCTAGAGAGAGAGAGAGAAATGGGGAGAGAGAAGAGAGATCATATATAGAGAGAGAGAGATGAGAGAGAGAGAGAGAGAGAGAGAGAGAGAGAGAGAGAGAGAGACTAAATTAACATACTGTGAATTCTCTAAACCTGTTTTAGTTTTCTTTCTTTTTACCCTCTAAACTACACACACTGTATTAATATCCCTGACTGGAAAGACAGGTTAGGTTATTACCCCAGACAGGGGCGTTTGTTGATAGTGTAAATATGCGGTTGTATTTGAGGACAGACTGCTATGGGATGTCTGGAATCAGAAGAGGATTTAGTCACTAGTCTTTAGGATTGAAATTAGTTGGTATGTCACCAGGTTGCTTAAAAAAAAGGAAAAAATTATGCTGGAATGAAAATTACAGTGAAGGATAATAGTCAGATTTGCCCGAGCCAAAGAAACACAACGCTTGTCTATCTTTCGTCAGCCTGTCTGTCAGTCTGTGTCTCACATCATTGCGATTTCCTTGTATTCACAACATGACAGTAACACGAGGTACGTCACACTGCAGCTCTTGTCTTTTGCTACTATCATCACTTTCTTCAATTATTTACTATTATGGCATTTTGCAGAAGTTTTTATCCAGAGTGACTTATGTTTTATTCCATTCGTACAACTGAGCAATTTGGGGTTAAGGGCCTTGCTCAGAGGCCCAGCAGTGGTAACACAATCCTCCGGGGTGTGGCTTTCACTGCGCTACTACTGGTATATTGGAAGGAAAACTGAGGGAGAAAAACTGGTTTACTGTGTAAATTAAATTTAATAAAGGGCCTGCTAATAATGTCCTGAACCTCAATCTTCTGCTAATGAACCTCAATCTTCTGCTAAAAAATCTTAATCTCCTGCTAATGAATCTTAATCACCTGCTATTTAACTTCAATCACCTGCTAATGAACCTCGATCTCCTGCTAAAAAAATTCAATCCCCTGCTAATAAACCTCAATCACCTGCTAATGAACCTCGATCTCCTGCTAATAAACCTCAATCCCCTGCTAATGAACCTCGATCTCCTGCTAATAAACCTCAATCCCCTGCTAATAAACCTCAATCCCCTGCTAATAAACCTCAATCCACTGCTAATAAACCTCAATCTTCTGCTAATGAACCTCAATCTTCTGCTAATGAACCTCAATCTAATTGTTAAAAAAATTGGGCGAAGGATTTTATTGTGTTTCTCATAATTGTTTTGAAGTTGTTACGTGTTATTCGCTATTGTAAAACGTTGCTTTTTATTTAGTTCATTTTAACGTAATTTGGTGTGCAGCTTTCATACGGTCCTTTTTTTTTATTATACTTTTTTATTTGCTTACCCTGTTTTCTGAAGTCCCACTCATGTCCCTGTTTATAACTCTTCACACTGACTGTATGAGTCATCGGAACAGTGAATCAGTCATTCAGTGCAGTGAGCCAGACTTGTTTTACATCGGTGTTTTCTGCCTTTTAACAGCGGTTTAAAACATGTACAAACATAACAAGCCTTACCTTAGATGTTATCACGCAGTGTGTATTTGCTTAAAGTAGCCTTTGGTTTGAGGTAGGGTGTGGTTTGAACATACACTACAACCAAGACGAGCTTGAATTCTGATTGGTTAAAGAAATAGTGTTTAATATTATCATTATCAATCTGTCACTGCTGATATAGTGTAAGTTCCATGTGCAGCGCTACTGATTCTGAAGGGCAGCAAGAGAAACACTACGAAATGAAGAGAATAAACTGTTGGAATAAATTAATACAATTTAATAGAACAAATATTAGAATTTAGGTTGTAAATGTAGGTCAGTGATTCTGATAGTGTTTAGAACAGCAGAGAACCACTGACTGACCCGGACTGCACTCCACTACTGCCCCATAGTATAGTCCTGCCCCAGACACTGATTGGCAGGTTTCAGGGTAAGGCTTAAAAAATGCAAATGCATAAGTGGTTTGTAATTTTCTTTGGCAGTCACGGTATGATTACGACTCGAGAATGCAACTGTGTTTAAATTATGTCGCAATTTATCTGTCTATATATAAGGAAAAAAACGCAACTGCAAATACAATTTTTTAAGAAACTGTCTGCAATATACTTTCATAATAAAGAGTATCAGGCCAACGAGTCACTACCCTGTGAAGAATATTGAATAAGAATAAATGTGTGTGTTTGGGGAGGGGGTAAGGTTGTCTATCAGCCAGTTGTAATAAAGGGTACAACCAAAAGCCAAATTTGTCATTGAATTTGTTTTATTCACTGTGCATTTTTGCTGAGTGTGTTTACCTTTACAGGTTAATTTACCCTTACACACACACACACACACACACAAAGATCATGCTCCGCTTCACCCCCCACCCTCGCTATACCAAAGTGGTTTGGTCCTTTCGTAAAACACATCCCATAATGCATGTGTGTTATCAGTGGGCCAAATGTTGCCACTACGACCCCATGATTAGCTCCTATTGTGTGGTAGACACACAAGTACCTAAAACAGGCTATTTTCCACGCATGGTCTCTGGGTAGTGGTGGGCTGCCCATCTCAAGGAATAAAACTACGAGCAAAAAAAGGCACCCCAACTACCGAACGATGTGATGTGACTTAAAATCACCAGTCCGTCCCACTCCTTCTCCCAATTAGCAGCATTATTAACATCGCTGTGGTTTTCCAGCAATGTTTCTACATGTTTCTGCTTTAACATATAATTTTTCTCTTTTGTTAAAATGTCTTTTAATATTAATACTGGCAAAGTGAATTGGTAAAAAAAAAAGCCTCTTTAGCATAAAAAACACTACTGTAACTCCACTGAGGCTTGACGTAGTTAATAACCCAAGGGTGCAGTTTATTCACAGACTGTAAACATATACTCTAGACAAAACATAACACATAAACTAAACTTAACTTGCCCTGACGTGACTATAGCTAACAACAAACATGAACTTGGCTTGACTTTGCCATGGTTTACATTCACATTTTACATTAACATTTTACATGGCTAAACATGTCCACTAACATAGGCATGGACTTACCACAGTGGTACACAAACAATCATTCCCAAACGGACAAGGCTACAGAGGGCTATAAATGCACACTGAACACAACAGTGGTCTCAGTGTTGCTAGATGAACCATGGTCTCGTGAGGTGCGACTGAAAAATAAAAATGACTGGAGGGTCTGGAACCTCCTCTGTTCTCTGATCGATTTTAAAACAGAAAGAAAATAGTATTAAAGTAGGGGAAAAAATGCAAGAAGCTGTATTGATAGGAATATATGTGTATATGGTAGTACTAAAACTAACCACTAGGTGCCAGTAGCGTTACACTGGGATGGAATGCAGGATTAATTACAAAAGAAAGAGAGAGAGAGAGAATGAGAAAATGAGAAAGAGAGAGAGAGAGAAGAGAGAGAGAATGAGAAAATGAGAAAGAGAGAGAGAGAGAGAGGGGGGGTAAACACAAATCATCAGTGTTTGTATTCATTTACAATAAAACAATGTAAGGAAGTGGGAAAAGAACCACACTTTAAATTCTCTAAGCCTGATTTAGTTTCCCTGTTTCAAAACTCCTGAACCAACATAAAAAACCTCACGTTAATAAATACTGCAGAAAAACATCTAATTCCGTGTGTCATAGAGAAAAAAGAATTAATTGCTTTGGTATGAAAATGACATTGGGCAGATTTTCAGGGCAGGTTTGTCAGGGGGAAAAAAAACCTTTATACATCACCATGAACCTTAGACTTTGTAAGCCAGTCTATCTGTCAGTCTTATGCAAACCCACACGCCCACACACACACCCCGCAGAGCGTCAGATTTCCTTGTATTCACTCCTGGTCAATGACAGTAAACGTGTTCTCCTCTCTTTTCTCCTTTTTTTTTTTTTTTTTTACATGGATTACAACCCAATTATTTCTCAGTCTGCAATGAAATGGAAAGAAAAGTGGAGGAGTAACATGAGGACTGTCACACTGAGGCTGAGACAAAACCCATATCTGTCTTTGACTATCATTATTTCACTTGTAGGGTATGACATCACTTTTTTTTTATTATTATCGTCTTATTATTTGCAGTAGTATAAGTTAACTAAGGATGAAAACCTAAATCATTATAGTTAATGTGTAATAAACATGTAATAAAGGTTTTATAACAGTCAAAAAAATAAAGCCTTTAAATGTTCTGATTTAAAAAAGATATATTTTTAAATCATTGAACAGTGTTTTGTGTCTCTACCCGACGGTGGAAAACATGTACAAACTTGACAAGACCTGTTAAAAATGTCTGATTATCTTGAACAGTTTTACGCTGTGTTTATTTGCTTTAAGTAGCGTTTTAAAGTCTGGGTGTGGTTTAAACTTGTAAAACCTGTTTTAAAAACAGGTATGGGCAACTAAAAAAAATGTCGATGGGCAACTAAAAAAAATAGTTTATTCATTCATATTCAGAATTAGGATTAAAAAAAGAACGGAACATTTCTACATTTCTAAGTAACGCTACTTAAGACAACAGTATAAAGAAAAGGTGCTGAAAAAATAATAAGAAAAAAACACAAAATCTAAAAAAACTACTCAAGTTACTGAGCTACATTTCAGGAGCAAGAAGTTGATCTCAATTCAAGAGTGTTTTCTGTGCTAAAGTTTAGGTGAGGCTAGTTTTTTTTTGCTGTGTTATTTTTTTTTTTTTTTAGCATAACCCTGTTCTTTAAGCTGCTAATTATTTTCCAAGGCCAGAGTAAATATGTTTGATAGCTAAAGGTTTTTTTTTTTTTTTACATCTAATAATGTAATCGAGAAACAGAAACCGATTCGCTGAAATTCAAACGCTGACCAACACTCAAAAAAAAATTATACGTTGATGTAACTAAGTTAGTAAGAATATTTATTTCTGTAGACTTAAGTTAATTACATACTGTTGATGTAATGTAAACAATGAAGTTATTGGTCCCAGGTTCAATTCCCCTGCAGGGGCCTTTCTGGGTGGAGTTTGCATGTTCTCCCCCTGGGTTCACTTCGGGTTCTCCGATTTCCTTCCACAGTCAAATAACATGTATGTTAGATTGATTGATGATTCTAAATTGTCCATAGGATTAAGTGTGAGTGAGTGTGTGTGTGGCCCTGTAATAAACTGGTAACCTGTCCAGGGTGTCCCCCTCCTCCTTCAGAGACGGCTGGGATAGACTCCAGCAGATCCCTGTGACCCCGAATTAGGGAATAAGCAGCTATAGAAGATGAATAAATGAATGAAGTTCAGTTATTCTAAAATTCATAGTTATTTTCAACCAAAACAATGATCCAGTTTTATTTAAATGAATCTGTTTATATAATATAAATATCAAACCTATTGTTTTACAATGTTCATTTATTTCCAACATTTTCCCCCCAATATCTAAAGACTGTCTTCACTTCTCAAAACCAAAGTTTTCTGTACTTTACAAATAAATGGATTTAGAAAATACAATTGTAATACTAAAACTTAAAAGCTAAACATTTTAATTAACTTAAAAAAAAACTATTAATCAACTAAGATAAATCAACATTTGGTGTGACTATCCCCTGTGTCTAAAGCAGCTTTTGCCCCCGGTGCACTTGCACATATTTTTTGCAGGTCGATCTCTTGAAGCATCTTGGAGATGTTGCCACAGTTCTTTTAGATTGAGTGTGTCTCATTTTCTTGTGTTTCTTCACACAACAAACAAACAATTAGCAACAGTGCTAATCGCTTAGCCACCGTGCTGCCCCTTAATATTAACATTTGATATTGAATAAGATTTAATAATTAATTATTTAAAAGCTGCTTTACTTCACACAAAAATCCGGCTAATATGAAGGAACTCTCCCTGTCTAGCAATTTAACACAATTGAAAATGCAACTAACAATCCTGTAAATGCAACACTAGGAAATGGGCCAAGCTTACAGCAACTTCATGATCATACCATACAAAGCAAGAAACTATTTAAATTTGATCACCGCCTCCACATACAGGCATAAAAAGTGAAACATCTTAACTGGCTGGTTCACATAAAGGAAAAACTTTGTATACGTTCTCAAATATCATAAAATGGCGGGAGCTCGCTCATTAAATGTGTTTCCAGCTGCGCATGTGCACCACCTGCTGACAAAAATGTGGCACTGCAGAAGTAACACAACTCCATTTTAAACATTTTACTTGGGTTAGTTGTCACCGGGACCTGCTGAAGTCTATCCCAGCTGTCTCTGAAAGGGCGAAAGGCAGGAGGGGGACACCCTGGACAGTCACCAGTCCATCACAGGGCCACACACACTCACACACACGCACTCACACTCACTCCTATGGGCAATTAGAAGCACCAATCAATCTAACATACATTTTTTTGGATTGTGGGAGTGAATTATGTAATACACATAGTTACATTCTTTGGACCAACAACTTTTTTTGGGGGGGGGGGGGGTCTAACGCAAAGTGGTGACAGAAGCTAGCAACAACATCTATATTTTGAACTTTTTGTAAAAAAAAAATCAATAAATGAATAAATATAGCCAAGATAAATAATTTACTATTAAACAACGCAAGTAAAAATACCACAATATAATTATACTCAAAAAAGTAGAAAAAAACCCCAGAAAATTCTACTCAAATACTATAACGAACGTATCTGTCACTAGTTAGTTTTTACCACCGGCTGCTTAGAAGATTCTATATTAAATAAGTCTATTAAATAACAGCTGCCAAAGATTATTAACAGAGTGCATTTAAAGGAGTGTGTGTGTGTGTGTGTGTGTGGATAAAAGGTGGGGTTAAAAGTACAATAAAAGACAGTTCATTGACTTTGTTGTATTTACCTTTACAGGTTATTATACATCCACTACAATCCTTATAGACAGAGGTGAGCACTACAACACAGACACACACACACACACACACACAATGCAATAGGTTATAGGGGTTACCTGCACTTAATAAATGTTCACTTTAATTAATTGATTTATTAATAAAACATGAAAAGAAAAAACCTAACAGAGATATTTATAGGTACGAAACATTGTGCCCCGCCCCCATCCTTTACCCCTCGTTATATCAATGTGGTTTGATTCGCCTAGTCCTTTTCCTAAATCTTTGTATGTGTGTGTGTGGTGTTATCAGACGGTCGGATGTTGACACGACATCCCAATGGTTAGCGCCGATTGTGTGGGAAGGAACCTTTGATCTGAAGATGATTGACAGCATTTACAAACCGCAGAACATCACCGTGGCAACCACGATCTTTGCTCTGGGGAAGTATGTTATTCCATTTAACACATTTTACTGAATTATTGCATACGATGTAGTTATGTATGAGCATAGAAAGTTTTTGATCAGCTTAAGATGATGTCCATCAGCAGTGTTCTGCATGGAGCTGATATGTTGAGACGTCTAATATGTTATTTACTGATGTCAATGATTTGAAGGTGGTTATGAGGTTCAGCCTCTGAAAAAACTCTCCTAATAGTCATATAGAGAATCACTCTTTGCTGTCCAATAGATTTTAAGGTTCTCGTTTGAATCTACTATAATGCTGGATGAGTTTAGTAGTAAGAGAAGATGTTTTCTTTCAGGTACACACGCTTTCTGAAGGACCTTCTAGAATCCGCAGAGAAGCACTTCCTGGTGGGCTACCGAGTGCATTATTACCTGTTTACGGATCTCCCGGATCAGGTTCCCTTGGTGAAGCTCAGTGAGGGCCGTAAGTTGAGCGTCATAAAAACAGAAAGCTCAAACCGCTGGCAGGAAATCTCACTTCGCAGGATGGAGAGGATTGAGAAGCTCATTGAAGAGAAACTCCTCCACAAGGTGGACTACATGTTCAGCCTCGACGTCGACTCTAAATTCTATGCTCACTGGGGGGCGGAGTCTCTGGCCGACCTCGTCGGTGTGGTGCACGCCTGGTTTTTCGGATCGTCTACGCAACAGTTCCCATACGAGCGGCGTCCTGAATCTCAGGCCTACATACCTTATGATGAAGGAGACTACTACTACGGAGGGGCCGTGTTCGGAGGACGTCCAGAAAAAGTGCTCAAGCTGGTGCAGACGTGCCGCAAGAATCTGGATATAGACCGAGCCAATCAGATCGAAGCGCTATGGCAGGAGGAGTCTCACCTGAACAAGTACTTCCTGTACAACAAACCCACCAAGTTGCTCTCACCTGAATACCTGTGGGACGACATAAAAAAGAGACGCAGCTTTATGAAGGTGGTGCGATTTACACAGGTGGTCAAGAACTACGCTGAGATTCGACCAAACCATTAATGCGCAATATATCTAATTGTGTGAAATCTGTCTGAAAAAAACTGGGACAACAATTATTTAGCTATTTTCTTAATTCATACTTTGGTCATGAACACTGACACTCCGAGTTTGATAAAAATCATTTTTATAAGTTTGACATCTGGCCTCTTTTATCTCATACTAGCACACCTGTGCTACATTCGCCATCTTGACCATCTTAAACCTTTTTAAACTGCAAGGATTTTTAAGTCGATAATCTTTGTTGTGAGTGCCGTTGGCATCAAGAAACAAACTTTCCTAGACATAAAACTATATTTTATAGTTTTACATTTGATAGTTTTAACAAACGGCATCTTTGTTAGGTTGTGGTTTTTGCACTATAATTGTAATTGTGTTCAACAACAGCGTGAGTGCGCTAAAAAATTATCCTGTGTCGCCCCCTTGTGAATAATTTAAAATGTTACATTTCAATAGACTAAAAAAAAAAGATTTTTTTTGTTTTATTCTCTTAGGTATCACACACGATGCTGTGCTGTAAAAAATACATTTTAGATAAATTTGCAATGCTGCAGTTGAATAATTTTACAAAAATATTTTAAAAAATAATACTCGTACAAACTTATTTAATGCACTGAAAAGCCGAAGGAAAAGACAAATAAATTTTACTCCACAACGTATATTGCTTTGAGATATTAAAATAAAATGTAAAATAAAAGATTATACAACATATATTGAAAGTTTAGAAGATTTAAGTTTTTTTCTGCCAGGCAGATTTTCTGAACCTGTCAATTCAAATAGCGAACAAATTCGGACAAGAATTGGCTAAATCCACAAAAATAATCTGCTTTCCTATTTTTTTCCATTTCCGCCTGCAGGAATTTTAATCATTTCCATCATTTTTCACAGGAATTCCAACCAGTCCTTTACACTAGCCGGAGTTCTGATTAATTCTGGCCAATAACAGGTGCTATCATAGGGATTTTGACTAATTTTGTGAGCCCAGAGGAATTTTGACCAATCACACCTGCTCCAACAGGAATTCCGACTAATTTTTTGTCCCTCTGAGGAATTCTGTCCCGTCCCGTCCAACGTGAATTTTACATTCCTTTTTCCTGATAAAATAGTTGAACCAAAGGTGTCTTTTTCCTCCAAAGAATCCTGATCAATCATATCTGCTCCTTTTGCTAAAAAAACCCCAGACGTTTGTTCAACGAAAGCCCGACTAATTATTTCCAAAGACATTCTCAAATATTTCCTATTTTACAAGGGAAATTCTGTTCAGTTACCCTTTTCAGGAAAAATTATGACCGATCACTGTTGCTTAAATTGGAATTCTGCTCCTTTTTTCTCTGAAAAATTTTCGTCATAATTTGCAATAAATTCCTTTTATTTCCGAGGGAATTCTGACTAATCACATCTGCTTCAAAAGAAATTCCATCTCCTTCCCCAGTCCATTTTAGTCACAAAGCCTGCTGTAGTTTAACCTCTGCACAGTTTGAGGTGTTATTTTGTGGCATTCTGTCTAACTCCCCTTTTGCTTAGAGAATTACTTTAATTAAAATTCTGTAAATCTTCCTTTTATTTCTGAGGGAATTTTGACCAATCACACTGTCCTTCCTCAGGCCAAAGTTTCTGTAGTATCACCTCTGCTCAGTTTGAAGTCTTAGTTTGTATGAGGTTTAATATTAAGCGAAAAAAAGAAAATAATTCCTTTACAAATATAAGAATAAAAACTAGGAGTCTGTTATATTTTTTGAGGAAAACTCCACTGATGGTTTTATTGAGTAAGATTCAGGGCACACATTTTTTTTTCTCCCCACAAATGAATTTAGTGTTTAAAAAAACTTTCCTGTAACATCGCAGTTCTTTTTTTAAAACCCATAAACATCCAAAAAGGAACAAAAATTTCCCACAAAGATGCAATTCTCATCCAAACCCAAAATAATCTCAGTTTAGCAGATTTACTGTGTTTTATCGCATCATTTTGGTGCCGAGATTTTATCCCTAAGCGTGGGGCGCCTTCCATCCAGAACTCTTATATTTATCTTTTTTTTCCTTTTTTTTGGGGGATTAAAAGTAAAATTTCCAAACAAACTGGGCAACACTTTCAAGATAAGAACATAATTGGTAACACACACACACACACACACACAAAATTAGCAACACAGGATCAACATCTCAGGATACAGGACCGTCCGTTAAAAACAAAAAAGAAAAAGAAAAATTCGAGTAAAGATCAAACTGAGGACAAAACACACAGCTTGTGTTGGGACGACTCAGAAGAACCCTGTCTGAAAACCTCCCCCTGCCATCGCGCTTTGTGCTAAAAACCTGAACCAGTATTTACAAAATTGTTGATAAAAATATTCCTCTGGTGATGGTTTGTGGAGAAAAAGAGAGGGGTCTGTCTAGGGCTCGGAACCTGCTGGAAAAAAGGGATGTGAGGGAAAAAAGGAGACTGAGAGGAAAAGAGAGGATAGGGAGCGAGAGAAAAAGTGGGACTGATTAGAAAGAAAAGATGAAGAAAAAAAAGGGAGATGGACGGGTGAGATGCTACTCGGTTTTAGTCTCCGCCTTCTCTGGCTCCGGCTCTGGAGTCTTCTCAACCTGCATGGTGACAAAAACGGACCAATCATGAATCGGATTAGTTCACCTGGAACCAATTGGAAGTATGCTACATGTCAAAATGCATTTTAAAAAATTTCCACTTTTATTAAGATGCCGCTTCGGGTGATAAATCATTTTCCGCTGCACTGCCTCGGTTTAAACAATCTGAATTGTTCTAGATCGTTCTCTACAGTCCAGAGTCAGGCACAGAAAAGTGTTTAAGTGAACTGTTTAGAACTTAAGAGTCGTTCCTCGGTGGACTTGTTGAAGAACCAAATTAAAGTTTAACTTGCTAATTGTCGTCTTTCTGGATTTTACCTCAGTTTTTTCTTGGGTCTCATCATTTTGTTCATTCAATTCGCTGAATAGTTTGACTGTTTTACAGCAAATCTGTTGTTTTTTTACTTAAATTGGACAGGGAAGAGCTTGTCTAGCTAACATGGCTGAAGCTTGTGCATGATGAAAATATTATCAGAAAACAAAACTACAGGTGTGACTTACAAGTTTAATTCATTCCGTGACAAAGATCGTAGCTTAAATTACTCGTATGTTAAAATTTTTTCCCACTGAAATGAATTGAAATGCCATTAATTCGTTTCGGGTCCCCAAAAAACACAGCAATGTTTTGTCACATTTTTAAATAAGAAAAATGAACAGATAAATAACGAATATTGTATTAAAAAAACCAATACAATAGGATGTACTGGAATAAACTGGTTTTATTAAGTATAATGTACAGCGTTTACTTGCTAACGTGAATGTCTGACTAGCTATCCAGTGAGACCCAGGATGCTGGGCTGATGCTACAAAGTTCACTGTGGCGTTCGCTACGCTAACTAGCGGTTGGGGGTCTGAAGCTCGTAACACGAATTTTAGCTCATAACTCAAAGCAAAAAAATTGGAAGAGACGACTTGTAAAACTCAGGACCGGTGTGTCCTTTTATTTATTTATTGTTAAACTCCTGATAGATACAACACGCATTTCCTCGCCGTTGCAAACGTCACGTTTCTTCGTCTTGAGTTACACTTATGGCTATAAGGTTTATAAACATGTCTAAAATTTAGTTTCTTGTAAAGTAATTACAATTAAAAAAGGCAGGATTAACATGTGTGTGTGTGTGTGTGTGTGTGTACCTCATTAGTCTTGGTCTCTCCGTTTTCCGACTGGTTCTCGTCCTTGGACTCCTCGTTTTTTGCCTTTGTCTTCTTGTCCTCCTTTTTATCGTTCATTTCTTTCTCTTTCTAAAAGAAAAAAAAGACGTGCAAGAAAAATAAAACGGAGTCTGAAAGTAAGTGTGTGTAATTGTGTGTGAAAGAAACAGACATTTTACCTTCGGTGTTTTCTTGGGTTTGGGCTCAGGTTTAGGAGGAGTCGGTTTCTGTGGGCAACAAAAACTATTTGTTTACGATAAACGGATTGATACTAAATCGGATGCAAAAGTGTGTGTAACGAAAAACAGCTACTTACTGCCGATAACCTGGCAGACCGTCTCTGAGGCTATGAAGGAAAACACACACACACATATGGTGTTATTACACACTGGTGAGCACAAGAAACTTTGAAAACACAAAGTTTACTGTAAAAAGCCAGGAAAAAATTTTTTTTACCTCCTCTTTCACCTCACCATCAGTTCCCTGCAAAGAAAGATTAAAAAAATGTGACCGTTTGATTAGCGTGGCGAAATTTACGTAGCAGTAAACTTTTTATATGGTAATGTTTTTGTTACATTTTTACGCTTTAAAAATTTAAGAATTTAAAAAAACACCAATTTGCTTATAATAAAATAAATAAAAGTTAAGGTTTCTTCTTTTATAATAATTAATTATTACAGACACACTTTAAAGTACTGACAAATATGCTAATTTGGAATTTTAAAGCTGATTTATGGTCTCAATATTAATATTTATAGTCCAAGTTTTACAGTGTAGTTCCAAAAAACTACTTTTTATTATTTAAGTTACTTCATTTTTTTTTTTTTTCAAACTACTAGTTTAATAACTAAATAGTGCACTACATGCTATGGGGAACATATAGCGCTCCTGCACCCTGTGTAGGGCTCCTCTGTGGGGTGTGAGGAGGTGTTTGGGACGCGGCTCCGTGCAGGTATTTAGCGCGGAGACATTTCACAGTCTCTGACATAGAAAAAGGGGGAGGGGTGCGAGAAGTGCACTGCCATCTTGCGGTAAGAAGGCGCCATGACACCCCCGTCTTCCCAGGCGAACAAAGAAAACGTATTAAAATTATTAATCGAAGCGAATATTTTGAACACTAATAGTTGCGCCTGACGAAAGTAAAACTCTTAAAGTATTTTTTCGTGTATTTTCGACGGCTCTTGGCGCTCCGACACGCTTATAACTCGCCGTCGCGCCTTCAAGAGCAAGAGGGGGGAAGTAATGTGAACGTTACAGCATGGCTGCTGCGGCTACACCAGCATGGAGCTGCCCACGGAGAGAACAGCGCTGCCTGGCACACAACACCCCCCCCCCCCCCCGGCGTCGGAAAAAAAGAATTCTAAAATAAACCTCGGTTTAGTCTAAGATTCGAGAAAAGTCCAAAGGAAATAAGTATAAAAAAATTTAAAAAAAAAAGCCTTGCTGTCTCGAGGGCTTCCTAATTTCACGACTGGTTATTAAGGGCAAAAGTATATCCGCATGCCGTGCTCGGCTTTTCTACATACCTTCCTCTTGGGCATGTTGAGCTTTTTTTGGACAATTGTTCTTCTTTTATGCAAAAACTTAAGCGTTTCTTTTGGTTTCTGTCTCCCTACATATAGACTCGGAGTTTACAGGTCAGGGGATACACTGGCGTCCGCTAGCCACTAATTCTGTAGTAAACAGTAAAGCGGGGCTACATTAGAACCAGTGGTTGAATGGGGAGGGTGAAGGGGCGGGGCAAATACTGACCGACGTCCGGCTTGGCCAATCAAACGCTTTGTGATTGCGCCGCGGAAAAACCATTCTGAACTCTGAACGCGGTTTAGGCGCGAAATACTGACAGGTATAATCAATTAAATCATGACTTAAAAAATAATACAAAAATAATAATAATAATAATAATAATTAATATATATATATAGATATAAATGGACATAAACCGTAAACGAATCATTTGGTTTTTTTTAATCAGGGACAATTCATTCAAACATATAATTAAAAAATTATTGATACATGGAAAAAAATTCTGCTAAGATGGTCACCATGGCAAGAATCTCAACTAAATGAGTAACTTTATTTCATCCATTCGTTCAACCATCTCTGAAAGGGTGAAAGGCAGGAGGGGGACACCCTGCACAGATCACCAGTCCATCACAGGGCCACACTCACTCCTATGGGCAACAAACATGTTTTTGGACTGTCGGAGGAAGACGGAGAAGTCAGAGTAAACACACACAACCATGGGGAAGACATACAAACTCCACACAAAAAGACCTTTGCAGGGGATTCGAACCAGGGACCATCTTGATATGAGGCAACACTGCTAACCACTAAGCCACCGTGCTTCCCAGGAACTGTTTTTGGGAATCCGTAGTTCATGACTGCTTCTTCTGTTATTTACGTAGACTCTTACAAACATCTTTTTTTAGACTTCAAACCTTCTCACGGGGTCACATTATTTAGTGGGTGAGCAATTAAGGGGTTAAAGGTCTTGTTGAGGGGCCCAGCAGTGGTAAATTGGAAGTGCTAGGAATCAAAGCCACATCTTCCAATTCCAGTCCAACCCAGGGTGTACTTGTTACAATTCTTTATCAATTCGTATTAACAGACGTCTGAAGTCTGCCCTTGTTCCAAGGAAGTGGTAGCGCAGTGGTTAAATGCTAATTGAAAGAATTGGGGTTTGATTCCAGGCACTACCAAGTTACCACTGCTGGGTCTCTTATTGCTAAGTTGTATAAAAGAATGAAATAAATAAAAGTTGCTCTGAATAAAAAGACGTAAATGTCTACAGTTTGTTGGACTATTTTTAACATTTCCTGGAATAAAATCTAAAAAAAATTGTGTGATTTTCATACCAGGGTGGTGAGAAAAAAATCTTATTCTCAGTTCTGCTTTATGTAGAACAGGCCGACAGTCTGTGTAAGAGTTTATGTGTGTGTCCACTTCCTCTTTATTTTTACACCACTTCGATTCGAACAAGTGTTCCTGTCACACGCTGTCACAGATCATTTTTTAAAAGCCACCGGAACAGTCGACTCAAGCAGAAGAGTTCATTCTGGATATCGAAGTTTACAGGTGAAAGAAGGAGAAGTTAATTCAAGCACTCTGGTAGGAATCTCTCTCTCTCTCTCTCTCTCTCTCTCTCTCTCTCTCTCTCTCTCTCTCTCTCTCTCTCTCTTGAATTGTGATTGTATGTTTTTTTTTAAATCCAATTTTTTTCCCCTAATTCTCATTTTTTGGATTTCTGGATTTCTTCTCTGGCTTTCAGTTCAGATTGGATTGTAATTCTCTCACAACTTTGTGTTTAGATTATGGACTGGAATTCAGTTGGGTGTTTCTTTGATTGGATTGGATTCTGTTCTAATCTGTTTTTCAATAAAAGAGACCCAAACAAAAAGCAGTATAGTTCACATTATATATACAAATACTGATGTTCAAAACTTTATTTTTGGGGGGATTTAATTTTTTTTTTTTGTTATATAATTTAGGCAGTTTTTACATACGTTTTGTGACTTTTCTCACACAGGAAGTCTTGCGAACAAAAATTTATGCAAATAAAGCTGAACCACGGCACTAATATTCCTTTTTCACACAACACCAAAGCATCACTTATGACTCATTTTAGAAATGAGTTGAGATCCTTACATAGCATTTAAATGTCTTTAGCGATTGTTGCTATTATTAAGTCATTCTATCTGAAAAAAAGGCTTAGGTAATTGATATTTGTTAGAATGAATCTGACTGCACAGACTCGTCGTCTGAAATTCGCATCAACCAAAAGTTTCGATGAGGAAGTTAAACTGACACTAAAAACCTTTTCTCGGTTTTAGCCATCCTACATTAATGTTCATTAAAACACACAGAAAAATGTCCTAGCAATTAAAGATTGTAATATTTTAGGGAAATGAATTTTGTGGGGTTTTTTGTATGTGTGTGTGCAGGTCATCATGCTTGGTGAGGCATTCCTCCATGTTCTAAACTACACTGAAGAAAACCCTGAACACACAACACTCTCCAAACCACGCACACTTTCGCGTCTGAACTCACGGGCTGTTCCTCCACCGGATACTACTTTGACTCGGCTAAGCTCCAGATCTTCCCGGACATCTCGGTCTCTGCGAGGTAGGCACTCTGAGAGATGTGGCTGTGTGCTGGGAAGTCAATAATGCCTCACCAGACAAGTCCAGTAGATGGAACCTAGATTCCACCTAGCCTCAGAAAGGGGAAGCGTTTAACGGTGGCATTGACTAGCGTGAATCAGCTAATTCTGAGTTTGCAGAAATCTTCAAAAAAGATCCACATTGAGACACTGTGGAATGAACCCAAATGTTAACATCTGTATGAAGAAGCAGAGATGTTAAACTCTGAATTCTGAAGAGTTGATTAGTTTTACGATCTTCTCTGAAAAAAGTGAAGGATGTTATGTGTTTATGTAACATTAATAGAAGGAGTCTCCAGTGTTACCCAAGCTGAAATCCCTGGGACATTTTTTCCATCAAACTTCTAGAGTGTTTTTTGGGACATCTTCTTATCTTACAAACTATATGTTTGTATATTAATTCAAAAAAGATAAAATATACAAAAAAAAGTTTTGTTATTATCAATTGTTTGTAGTGAAACTGACTTTCTTCCTGTCTTCCCGTCCAGCCAATCGGCATGAAGGCCCGGAAAAGCCTGGGCCTCGTCTGACCTCACTGCCCAGTACGGCTCTCCCGATCCCCAGCAGCAGTGTTGAGAATCACTTGGGTCTGGATCTTTACAGCTCATTGTACTGCCCAACCTTCTACAAAGATTACCCTGATCTGCAGCTA